>SNQJ01S0088179.1:0-33540 GCA_010110895.2 Picea sitchensis | reverse complement strand
CCCTTGGGTTCCCTAAGAGTTAGCCTAGACGGAAGAGGTTCAAGTCAAAGTGACAGCGTGGACTTTGAACCTAGGCATTGTGCCTCCGAGGACACACTAAGTGAGTAGGACTTAGCTCACGTTTGCAAGTGTGTATAAGGACGACAACAGGTTGCATGGCCAAGGGAAAGGGGGTCTCATCACGAGCCAACCTTCTCATCTCTGTGAAAGTATTTGTGGGTAACGCTGTCAGCTCTGGTCACCATGCCAAGGTAGTGTCCCCTGGTTAGTTCTTGAACAAAAAAAGCAAATAAAAGAATAAAACAAGAATACAAAGAATAAAGGGAAGAATGGGCTTGGAAAAAATGTATCCATGACAGGTACAATTCGCCTTCTACAAAGGCACCCACAGGTAACACTTATGCATCCTTGGCTCTCACTGCACCCACATGTTTGGACATCCCCTAACCACATCACCTCACTTACATGGCTTGGATGAGATCTTTCTGGAAACTTTCCTTTTCTTGTGGACACTAGCCCATTAGGACGCCTTGTCCTTTTCTCCAATCTTGTATTGCAGGTTTTTGTAATGTTTTTGAGCTATTGACTGATGTATTAGGGGTTTTATGCATATGTTTAATAATATTGATGATGAGATGTGATTGACATTGCTATGATCCCTGTTACTGATGAGCCCATGGAGGGTGTAGCTTTTGATGTGCAGGACCATGCCCGACGGACAGGTACCATTTGGACCGGTACACATGGGGAGATGACCAGTTCGGACCTCCATGGGGCTGAAGAGCCCACCAGATGGATGCTGAGACCCCATCAGGGGACAAAGATAGGACAGAGCTTGATCAGGGGTTTTGCACCTGAGAGGAAGAGGACGTTCCACCAGAGACACTCTGACATGACTAGACCTAGGGGGAATGACCCCTTTTCAGTGAAACACTAGCCTTGGAAGGCTTAGGACGTCCCCATCTTCACCATGACGTCATCCAGCTTCATGGATGCTTTTGGAGGCAGATTGGGCAGCAGGGGCACGTGTGGCATGTTGGAGAGGCCCCTGGGGGCTAACGTTTTGCTCTTGGATGTCTCATTTGCCCTAGAAAGGGCTAGCGCCTCCCTTGAAGGGGCTTTTACTCCCTTTTCTGCTTAATTAGGGTTTTTACATAGCATTTAATGTAAAAACAATATTATTTTGGTATTATGGCCTTGTCGACCTTTTTATGACCTAAAAAGTAAATTAGGTCATTGATACAGTATATATTGAGGGTTTTCACTCTCATTTTTTCATCACAACTCACTCACCACTTGGTGAGGTCTGAAATTTGCGCTCTATTCTAGAGTTTTGGTTGATCTAGTGAGGCACACTTGTTGAAGGAAGACAATTTTTGGCATATTTTGGTTTCTCTCTTGAAGGAAGGTGTTACAACTAGGGTTTGGACATTTATTTCTTGGTGAATTGTAAGTATTTTTTTGCAAAACTTCTTGAATGAATGGTTGTAGTTAAATTTCTTGCATGTATGTATGATTATTGCTGAACAAAAGCCCCAAGTGACAAGCACCCAAGTAGGTCCTTGTCTCATGTCCCCTGATAGAGAGATTTTCAGCCATTGAAGAGGAAAAATAGAGCCTAGCCGTAGCTACACTCCTTTCTCCTTTTCTCCCTTTGCTAGCCGTACCTGTTTTGAGCTCAAGAAGGAGAAGACGTCCCAGGCCCAGGTTATCTACACTTAGGGCCGTTTTCTTCTAGGGTTTGATGATAGAGCCTTGCTATAGCAACACTCTCCCTCATTTGACTCTCTTGTCTTGACTTTATCTTTCATGCTAGTTGTTTTTTCCATCTAAGGATGGAGGAGAGAGCATGAGGCCTTGCCGTAGCAACATCGGAGTGAGCCTCTCTCCCCTAGGGTTTTGTCTCTGAGGCCCTGCTATAGTAGCACTTCAGAGCTCTTCCCTCCAGTCCTTAGCCGTCCTCCTTCAACCTGTGCGTCCTTCACTCTTGACTCCATTGAACCCTAAGCCACTGATCTAAGACCTCAAATGTTGAAGTAGAACTTGATCTAAACACTCTCACAACTTTTGAATTGAAACCCTAACTACACTAACCCTAGCTCTAGATGACCCTACTAACCCTAAGTTGCTGACGTCATTATTGGATATTCCATCTTCATTGCAACAACGTTTCATCTTATGAGCAATTGAATGGTAGTTAGAGGCATTAATTAAGTAAAGTGTTGGTTTATTACATTGAATGCCATAGCGTTCTAGTATTTATTGGTGAAGTGACATTATTTTATTGCTATTTTGTAAACATTGACTTCGTCAACATTTACTTTCAAATTGCTTATATTGAATATCAGATAGTCTTTGATACATATGAAGTACTAACTAGAGCTTGCATGTATCAGTTTATTGTTGCTTTGTTCTCGGGCAGGGATTCTACTTGGTTATCTCTGTTGGCTATAAGCCGGACTATCTGTTTTGGTGGTGATCTGTGAAGGGGGGAACTTGTCATTGTCTACTTATCCTTTAGCCTCTTCAAAACCCCTGGTTACTGGGGACGTCTCCCCTGGGCCTCACCTCCCTAAAGAGAAAGAACCATCCCATCGTGGTGACATTGGGTGGGATAGGTTCCTGTTACGCCAGTTTGACTCTCTACTTTGTAGCCTTTTTTCCTATCTACAAATTGTGCGATAACAGGGCCGACCTGTACCCTTTACACAATAACTAGGGTTACAGGTAGGTCTGACTCTTGAACAATATATAGCAAAGGATCTGATACACCCTCTAGTGCTCATCCACTAGGGGCCACATCCATAGGGATGCCATAGACCTGAGTCACTGCATTACACAGATGAGCTAGGTCCTCACATGTGCACTTATGCTCAACCATAGTCACGTCTGCTCTACAGATCTGCTTTCCTGCTACTATCGACAGGAGGATCATCTGGAGTCTTCACATCAACTCTGTTGCTGTTTAGAGGAGGCCATCACATCATCTTTGTTCTTATTCTCATGATGATGTGCCCAACACTTTTCAGGATTTCTCTAACTCAACAGATCGCTCTTACATTGGATAATCATCTGGAGTTCTTCTCTCTCACGTCATGGAGGAGGCCATATACATTCCTAGCCTTTGTCTCAGGCTGGAACCACGAACCCTTTATTAGGGGTTTTCTCTCAAGTTTGTAAGCTAAGAGTAAGACTTCACATTGCTGCTATATTCCACATCTCACAGGTTATAGGCTGGAGGATGTCTCCTATAGCTGCAAAACATTAACAATAGATCCACTTGGAAGTCACCACAGACTTCCCTTCCTGTCTCGGAATAATATCCGACACATCATTCTTCATGATGGACTAATACTCTTCTGTCATGGCATCTTGCCAAACCTGTTGACCTGCTGCTTCTCCATGACAAGAAGACCAAGTATCAATGATGTGGCTCATAGCTAAAACGTAGCTCGAAAATCTCTGTGGTTTCTTGCTCTCTCGGAATGTGCCTCGAGGAGTTGCATGTCCCTCTGCCTCCTCTAGAGTCTGTTGAGCCCAAGCATGCCTTTTATGGCCTGTTATCGCATAGTTTGTAGTTAGGTCAAATGGCTAGAAGGTAGAGGCCAAACTGGTGTAACGTGAACCTACCCCACTCAATGTCACCACAATGGGGAGGTTCTTTCTATTCAGGGAGGTTAGCCCATGGGAGACGTCCCCGATAACCTGGGGTTTTGAAGAGACAAAGGTATGAAGCTTAAAGTAGAAGTCACTCCTCACAGGTTACCACCTAGGTCAGATAGTTCGGCTAAACAACCAATAATGAAGTGTAGCCCCAAATGAAAACACCTGCTCGGAACAAGACAATAGTAGCCCCAAATGAAAACACCCGCTTCTAACAAGACAATAGCAAAACGATATATATGTAGGCTATAACTCAATGGGTTAGTACTTCATATAACTATCCGGACATCAATATGAAAGCAATTGAAACAATAGATATCAATGAGATCAATGTCACTTAATATAGCAATGGAATAATATCAATTCATCAATAACAATTGAGATGATGTAGCAAACAAATGTATTTAATCACCCTTTTACTCAATAAATGCTTTCAAACCATCATCTAATTGTTTATCAAAGGTATATTTTAAGGCCAAGATGGAATATCCAAGTATGACGCCAGCCTAATTAGGGTTAGCTAGTTAGTTAGGGTTTCACCCCAGAGTTTTAAGAAGTTGTTTAAGCACAATCACTTCAACGCTGTGGATTTAAGATCAGTGCCTAAGGGTAAATGGTACCACCTAAAGAGAGACTCCAGTTGAAGGTATAAAGGCTAAGGACAAGAGGGGAAGGGTCCTAAGGTGTCAGAATGGCGTGGCCCTAGAATCAAACCCTAGGGGAAAGAGGTTCACCCTGTTGTTTAAGTCTCGCAGCTCTTTCCTCCTTCCTTAGGGTCAAACTCTATAAACGGCTAGTATAAAGCGATAAGTCAAGACAAGAGAGTAGGTGAGGGAGAGTGTTGTAATGGCAAGGTTCTATCATTCTAAACCCTAGAAGAAGGACCACCCTAGGTGTAGATAACCTAGGGCTCCTCGGGACGCCTCCTTCTTAACTCTCAAAAAGCAATAACCAGTACGCGGAAAAAAAGGAGAAGAGTGTAGCAAAGGCTAGGGTTCTTCCTCCTTCTTCAATGGTTGAATATTTCTTTAGGGGACATGAAATAAGGACCTACTCTGTGTGCTTGTCACTTAGGGCTTCAAATCAACAAATTTTATAAATAAAATGTAAGAATACAAGCCTACAACATTCAATTAAGAAGTTTTGCAGAAAATACACTACATATCATGAAGAAATAGCAATGCAAACCCTAGTTGTAAACCTTCCTTCAAGAGAAATGCTAAATATGCTAAGAAAATCCTTCCATCATCGAGTGTTTCATTTTAAAGACCAAATACCCAAATTAGTGGGTGCAAAAATCCCAATTCCTCACAAGAGTAAGGAGCTAAAAGTTGCGCCGTACCGAGGGATAAATCTCCTCAATATATATCGTATCATGAATTCCACCAAATTCAGTCATTAAAAATAGCTCTATTGCTACAAGCAAACCAAAATCATACTGCTTTTACATTAAATTGTCAAATTAAACCCCATTCGAAAGCAAAAGTAAGACGCCAAGCTCCCCACTGGGAGACGTTAGCCCTTTAGGGCAAATGCAAAGATCAAATGACAAAACATTGGCCCTCTTTTGGCCTCCCAATCATGCCACACGTGCCAACTGTCCAGTCAATCTGTCACACGCTCAAGGTGACGCCAATGGCTCCTAGGTGACGCCCCGGGCCATCGTGTTGGAACGCTCCTAATCGGAGGCTGGACAACCCCTCACTGGCTCAACCAAAGTGTCCCCGATGGAACGTCCTCTTCTTCTCAAATGCAAAAGCTCTGGCCAAACACTCCACCTCGTCTGGGTTCCAACAACCATCTCGACAATTCTTTCCCCATGGAGGTCAACTAATCATCTCCCCATGTGTACCGGGTCCAACTGGTACCTGTCCATATGGCATGGTCCCCAGACATCAAAAACTTCGCCTCCATGGGCTCATTAGTCACGTGGATCATAGCAATGTTCATGTTGACCCTTTAGAACATACCTCAACCATATTCAAGTAGTGGCTCTTGGTGGTGCATAGCCAAGAGAAAGGGGTCCTATCATGAGCCAACCTTCATTTCCTTTGAAGTGCTTGTGGGTAACTGCCACCATTGGATCAACGTTAATATGGTAGTCATGGGAGGTATTTACCCCTATGTGTGAACCTGACAAGAATAGAAGACTTTGCGAAGCAAGAGAAACCCTAATTGAGTTGGTTAATAACCCTAGAAGCCTTTGTCGGCTCAAGAAGATAATTTATATTCTGTTATTAGCCTCCAAGAGGCAAATCGCCGTATCACACAATATAATCGAATGACATACCCGTATGAGAAGTCGTACTCTGTTAAACCGGCAGGATTACTATAAATACTGTGGCTTCGCCTCATTTGCGCGACCTCGTAATCTGGTAGCCTTCGAATTTGGTACACTACGTTAAAAAATCGCGCAGGTTTGAGGAGGGTTGTAGGTGCAACTGTAGCCAGCCAGTTTCGCGATTGGTTTGATATCTCCTTTGGCGCAGGGTTTGAACATCCTCGATCGGGCCTTTGTGATGCACCATCCTTTGGGGATTGATGTTTACCTTTGTTTGGCTATCGAGCCTAGGGTTTGCTTCCCGAGGAATTCCCTACCAAGGTTAAGGTGCTCTGAGGGAGGTTTACCATGGTTGGGTGACGGTAATATCAATTGTAAAACAAGCACACCATCTTCATATTCTAATAGGTTATGGGCCCAATAATTCCCCTTCAAAATTTAAAACCGGAAGGAAACAATATACGCTGTGACATTGAGCTCAAGAGAACCGCCGCTGTTATCATGTGAGTGGGGCCTAAAAGCACCTAGCCTAGGATTACTAAAGCGTATAGCCAGGTGAAACCCTAAACCCTCTTGTCGAGGCACCTTAAGTGACGAAATTGACCTAATCTCCGGATAGATAAATGCACTCTAGCCTAGCACATCTACTGATACTCACAACAAGCCAAGACGTCAATTTTGAGTTTTTCGTCAAATCTAGGGTTTGACCAAGTCAAGCAAACCATGATTAAATCTATGAAGTCTGAGAAACGTTGGGATGGAGCCTTCTAACTTGGGAGCATGGAAGACAAGGATTGACCTCATCCCATAAGAATAAAGTGTTGGATATGATGAAAGGAAAGATCGTGAAGCTATAATTTGAAGAAGGAGAAGAGAAGGAATCTAACGCTGGGTAAACTATGGAGAAGTTCAAAGACGCTGATTATCAATGCCATGAGTATCATAGTGGATTCCATAAAAGACCACTTGATACCCTAAGCATCTCCCATCTTCACTCATCAAGAAGATGTACAATGCCCCAACACATCTCTCTTCTCAACAAAACATTGGACAAGTTATGAGTCCGGGTTGTCGAGCCCAAGTGGACATGAAGATGAATGATGACGACAAGATAACATCATACTTTTGTAAGGATCTCCCAACTAAGAGATCAACTACAAGCTATTGAAGAGATCACTTTAAAAGGAATTGGTGAACATAGTACTCAAATGGTCTTCCCAAGACATGGATGCATTTGTCAAGTAAGTACGAACACAAGGAAGGGAGTAAATTCACATTTGAAGAACTTTGGACTTGTCAGGCTCAAGAAGAATCAAGGATCAATGCAAAAGAGAAAACCTAAAAGAAGTACGATGATCAAGCTTCTCCTCACAAATAAGACTCGCAGAACCAAACAAGCTAAAAGTTTGTCTAAGAGGAAGCTAAATCAAGAGAAAGACATTTCGTAAATACAATAAGCCTTAACTGTCAAGTATGGTCACTACGTGGAATCGTTGTCCCGAAAGCAAAAGAAAAGGAAGAAGAAACACGAAGCATCGACAATAAGAAAAGAACTCCGTGAAGAAGACTAAGTAGGATGGAAGGGACTTCTTCTACTAAAGGTAACAACACTTCTTCTTATTTTCTTTGTACATATCTTGTTTGCATCAGTCTATGTACATATATCTTGTATATCTATCTCTTGGAAGATAAAATGTAAGTTCCAAGAAGAACTATACCTATGGAAACAAAACAAAATGAAAAAGAGTTATCATTAGATATTACACATGAAAGAGTGAAAATATATCATGTGAAAGCTATTACAAGACAAGTCAAAATCAGAATCAATCTTGAAGAGACTTGAAAGTCAAACATCAAGAGAAATTCGAGAAAGACTTATAAAAGTAACGACAACTAAGACTGCGTGGACTCTATTAGTCAAGAGAGCCAATTAGTATACTGTAGAAGACAATAAGGATGCGCATGGAAGCATGGACTCTATTATATATAAGAAAATAAGGACGGAGACTCCAAGCATGGACTCAATGAATGAAGGAAGCGTGATTATATGTAATTTATACACGAAGGCAAGGATCGAGGGAGCTAATCCTATGATTCATTAAAGATGATGAAATATATATATCCATGGTAGCAAATTATGAAAGATAGTATGTGTTCAACTCAACCACTAAGAAGACCCTTCAAAGAGAAGCCTTAAAGCATCACTAGTTGTCCATCCAGATCCATAATCCTATGATAAAAATAAGAAGTGGAATATCTAAGGCATAGAATCTATAAGAAAACTCCATGGGCCCAAAAGTAAAATAAAAGCATGAAGAAGAAAATATGATCCTAAGAAAGACAAGAACCAGAACCACCATTCTATCAAGACTATCACTGATATGAACTCACCAAAGAAATCAAGCAGAGGAACCAAAATTCGTGATGAAGAACAAAGGAATGGAAGACTTCATGAATGAGCATTGCAAGATCCAGAACTAAAGGTCTCCCATGGAGGGAGAAGACTACTGATGATTGATTGTTCCAAAATATCAACTGACTTTATCTCTATATAAGTCATTATATTATCCAACATCCATGAGTCAGAATTCCACATCGACTTAATCCAAAAGAGTGTTCTCCCGAGAAATTGAATAAAGAACGTATGAAGAGCAATCTCAAGATCCTTGAGGCATACCAGAAAAGAGACTCTTGTATGCACAAGAAGAAGACAACTTGGTGGAGAACCTCCAAAGGTAATGTTAAGCATGGTGAAGATTTCATAACATCAAGATGACTACTCGGCAGATCAGATCCCAACACGACAAACAGCACCACATGGATATGTTCCGAGCTTCCAACTATGATATACCTTCTATTGTTCGGGGATCTACATGAAACCTCTGTTCCGCATCACAAGCATGCTTAATACTACACCCATCCATGATGAAGTCCAAAAGGAGAAAATGATCTCTCCAAAACATATCTCCACAGATGATGATAAGCATACATTTTGTAAAGCTTCACCCAAGATGAAAGAGTTTATGACTCAAGCTAGAGCTCGTGGAAATGACTCTCTTAGTCGGAAAGGGAAGAATCAAACTAGAAGAAGGTACCTAAACATTTATTTCTTGTGGATTGAAATAACTTCCGCTAGGGAGGGAACATTGAAAATATCATTTATCTCTTTGTAATTGGAAAATAGTCCAGATTAATGCATACTTCTCCTCGCTCTGGAAGTGGGATTGAGATTGACTAATGCTGACTTCCCCATTGTAGTTAACATGGGAGGCGATTGATTGTCGATGTATCATAGATACCGACTTCCCATTATGGGGAGTGGTCTAGGATGCATTCTTCTCGGGTACCACCTAAGTAGTGGTCAAGTAGAATGGTCCACCACTCTCATTCTTCAAGTTCACCAGAGCGCTCAAGAATCAACCGCTTTGAGGTCAGATGTGGTGACGTATTACATTCCTCGAGGGCTATACATTCTCTCCAAATACACCCTTTAGTGTCGGTGAAATGGCCTGTGGTGGGGAAATGGTCTCTACGCTTATTCCCTCGAGGGAAGACTCGTCTCCGTAAGTTACACTTTGATTAGTGTGTAGGAGGAATGGCCCGTGGTGGGGAATAGTCCAGCTCAATCGTACGCTATTCCTCGAGGGGCGCACTCACTTCCGTGCTGGCACTTTGTTTAGTAACGAGGAATGGCCCGTGGTAAGGGAATGGTCCAAACATTCTCGAGGGCGACTCATTCTCCAAGTTACACTTCATTTAGTGTCAGAAGAATGGCCTGATGTGAGAAATGGTCCAGGTTCGTAAATAAAAAACAATCCTTCTTCCTTGGTTATGAAGAATGGGCGTATAGCCCATTATTGATAGTGAGGGTAGACATTCTTTCTAATCTCACGCATCGGAGTGAAAGATTGGCCCGTGATGATTATTGTTGATATAATCGAGGGCATAGCTTAATTTTTCGTGATCTCACGCACGGAGGAAAGACCTGCCCGCTGATACAGCTTTTACCGCAAATTGTTTCGTGCGATGAAGACTACCGGTGGTAGACATTCTTCCATCTCACGTGACTTGGAGGAAAGATTGGCCCGTATTTTGATGCCAATTTTATCATAACATTGTTTCTATGCAGGATGCTCCTCGGGATAAGCCAGTTATGAAGACTATAAGGACAGATGAGGACCACTGCGGGTGAATATGTTTCACCGTCAAGAACTATACGCTGGATGATCAAGTACTTATGTATTACTGATGTGGTAGTGAACCAATGGATTGTGGAAGCTATGTACGTATTACTATGAATAGACACAGTGTGTTCTATCCTCGCTCTAATTGCCTTTAAGACTATCAACATTTATTGGAGATAATGATCATTCGATGAATGATGAAACGTAGATTTTCCGCATCTAAAAACAAATTTCTTTTAGAGAATTTACTCTCTTTGTATCACTCTATGGTGAGAGTGACTTTATCCAACATCATATCCAACTACTCGGGGAAGGAAGTATGGTTTCGAGAGATGATGTGTACCGATGGTGATGGTGATGCTCATGATCTAGTCATGAAATAGTCTAGATGACTATATTGACAAGCACGTAAAGTCGGTATGTTTTGTGCTCAAGTCCATTAATTCAAATACCTCTCTAGCTAGGGAGGGAGGTTAATATTATGGTAGCCGCTGGAGGTATTTACCCCCACGGTGAACCCCGGACGAATAGAAGACTCCCGGAAGCAAGAGAAACCCTAATGAGTTGGCTTAATAACCCTAGAAGCCTTGTCGCCTAAGAAGATAATTTATATTCTACTATTAGCCTCCAAGAGAAGAAGTCAATTGCACTAATAATAATATAATCGAATGCATTAACATACCCAGAAGGGGAGAAGTCGCCCCAAAGAAACTGAATACAAAGGTGGATTACTATAAATACAGTAATGCCTCATTTGTGGGAAGCATCCTAATTGGTAACAGCTCTCAGTTTTGCGCGCGACCGCAGCTTGTACCGCGCAGTTTGGAGGGAGGGTTATAAAAGTACCGCAACAACAGCCTAGTTTTAGTAATAATTTGATATCTCTCGCTAGGGTTTGGAACATCTTAATCAGCCTTTGTGATGCGCCATCCTTGGGATTGATGCTACCTTTTGTTTGGCTATCTAGGCTAGGGTTTGCCTGAGGATCTCACCAAGGTTAAGGTGCTCGGAGGGTGGTTTCCGCCTATGGTTGGGTGACGAAGGTATCAGTTAATGGTAAAGAAAGCACACCATCTTCTATATTCTAACAATCATCATGCTAGGATGGTGTCTCCCAACTATTCTCTTGAAAAGAAAAAGCAATAAGACAAAGACTAAAAGGTATTGAATGGGCTAGGAAATAATGGCATCCATGACAAGGTGTAGCTCGCCCTCTACAGAGGCACCCACATGGAAGACCTACATTTCTTTGTTATCACTGCACCCCTTGCCCAAACGTTCCCTTACACCATTTCATACACTTGCATGACCTAGATTGATCTTCACCACCTGGGAAACACCCCAAACTTGAGGAGGATTCGCCTAATAGGACATCCTGAGACCCTCTCCAAACCCGGCTTGTTAAACTGCATAACGTCTTTGAGCACTGGTTTGGGTAAAGGGGGGTTTGATGCACATGTTTAGGTAATTTGATTATTGGATGTGATTGACATTGCTATGATCCCTGTGACTTATGAGCCCATGGAGGGCGTACTTATTGTTGCTGCAGGACCATGCCCGGTGGAGAGGTACATATGGGAGATGATTAGCTTGGACCTCGATGGGGCTTAAATCCCACTAGATGGATGCTGTGACCCCAACCAAGGGCAGAGAGACACCAGAGGATGGCACCAGGAATGAAGAATAACGTTTCCCCCGAGACACTCTGGAAGGCCTAGACCCAGGGGGGTCTTGCCCTTCTACCGTGACGTTGGCCCTTGAAGGCCCCCTACGCCATCATATTGACCCTTGATGTCATCAGTTAGGGTTTGGCATGAGGACGGTTTGGTGCTAGTTGGCACGTGTGGCAGCTTCTGAGGCCTAACGTTTCACTTTTGAGGCATAGCGTTCCATGATGGGGCCTAACGTCACCCTAAGAGGGGCATGACGTCATCCCTAAAGTCAAATTAGGGATTTAATTGTTAATTTTATGTAAAAACTGGATTTTTGATGTAAACTGGCCATGTCGACCTTTTATGACCTAAAAGACAAATAAAGGTCATTGTTATTGTATAAATAAGAGATAAAACTCTTGTATTTTTTCAACCTTCATTCATCACTCAAGTATAGGTCTGAAATTCAGCCTCCCTCAAGTGTTATTGGCTGAAATTAGTGGTGCGCACTTCTTGAAGGAGACAATTTTTGGTGCATTTTGGCTATTTTATTGTGGAGGATCTTCAACTAGGGTGATTTGCTAGATTATTCTTGGTGAAGTAAGTGGAAATTCTGCATTTCTTTATTGTGAATGAATGAGGGTTATTTTTACTTGTTTCATGTCTAAGATTATGAAATTGCTAGCTTGAAACCCTAGGGGAATGACATATGTTATTATCTTTTTCCCTATAATCTTTTATGTGTTAAAATCTCTTGAAAGACACCTAATTTGAAGTAGATACTAGATCCCTACCATTGTAGCACTCTAGTAACCCTACTTCCATTGCCCAATTGCATATTTTATTGCATTTTTGTTCAAGGAAAGAGAAAATTGCTAGGGCCTAACCCTTGTTACTTTCTAGCAAATTTTCTCTTGGAAGTGGATTTTTGAGGCCTTGGGATACCAACAACTTTCTTATCCTCTCCACCTTTCAACATATCATTATCATTGCTATCTTTCCATCAAGATTTGCTGCTGCCATTAGTGATTCCATTTACCCTAGAAAGGCACTAGACTACCTTTTACAAGCGGTGATTGATCAAACAAACACTTATACTCTTATCCTTGAACTCTTTACTGACTTTTACTAACCCTAAATTAAATTAACTCCTAAGCTAACTTGCTGCTGTAGCAAAACATTGCTACAGCCATATAAACTTACATTAATTTGACACATTTACCCACATAACTTGCACAAGAACCAATCAAAATTCAATTGTGATAATTGCTAGTGAATCTACTAGGTAAGTGCTAGTTTTGTGTGTAGTTTTCTTGCACTTTTGACCATTTAAACTTGCTGCTGTTGCAAAAGATAGCTATAGCCATCTAACTGCAGCAAAATCTCTGCAAAAGTGACATTAAAAGCTAGCTAAACATTGCCAACTTTGCTTGTGACAATTTACTATCAATTTGTCTAGTCAAAGTCACATTTTACTGTATTTTTCAAGCAATTTCAAGGCTTGAATCTTGTCGCTGTTATAAGATATTAATTGCTGTTATAAACTGATGCATTGCTGCAAATTCATAATCAGCTAGCTTATTTTATGAAGGTTTATTGTCTTATGAAGTACTGACAATCATCTGGTACTTGGAAAGTGCCCCGTTTGCCTTGTTGTCTTGTTCTGGGCAGGTACACAATATTATCCATTTGCTTCATTCTTAAGACATAAAAGAAACCTTTGATTAGAGTGATCTGTGAGAGGGGAAGGATTTCCTTGTGACTATTTGCCTTAGCCTTCTCAAACCCCCCAGGTCATCGGGGATGTCTCCCCTAGGGTAGTCTTGACATACTCCTAAATAGAAAGGGATCTCCTATGAAGGTGACAGTGATAGGTTATTCCCAGTTACGCCAATTCTGTACCCACTTGCCTTGGGCTTTTGGGCAAGTACACATTGCGCACTAACATTTTGGCGCCGCTGCCGGGGAACACTGAGTCAATATTCCTCAACGATACCTTTTTGGTAAGTCTCTTCTCAAAAGCCTTTATCTTACAAAGCTTACCTGGCGACTCCACTGAGGGTGATCCCCTCATCCCTTTGATAGTTTCAAGAAAATTATCTGGCGACTCCATAGAGCTCAGGGAGGTATAGCAACCCTCCCAAGTCCTTTAGAAGAAAACCTCCCCGAAACTCTTCTATAGTAAAATCATTATTTGGAGGCAATCTTCCTTTAAACACAATGTCTAGCGCAGGAACTCAGACTGTTATTCCAAAACAAGCTAATAGCCAAAAACAATGGTCATCCAAGCTCTTCAAACCGTTAGACATGACAAACATACCAGGATACCCTAGGCAAATGCCCCCTAAGTATGAGAAATGGTTGCCTAACTTCACTGGTAATGATGTAGTCAGTGCTGAGGATCATATGAGAAACTTCTAGGTCTTCTTTCAGCTTCATCCCATCAATGTTGATGCTGAAGATTTAGCTATGAAATTGTTCTCTGCTACACTCCATGATGGCTCTAGATGATGGTACAATGGTCTCCCTGATGCTAGTATTAAAACCATGGATAAGTTGGAGGAAATATTCCTCAAACGATGGAGTGTCAAGGAAGACCCCAACATGTTGTTGATAAGGCTGAATAACATCATAGAACAAGATAATGAAGCTGTTAGGGAATTTCATGATAAATTTGAAAACTTAGTGCAAACGATCCCAATGAGCTATCATCCTTCAGAGAATTTCCTTCTCTTTCTTTACGCCAAAGCCTTTACAAGACAAATGGGCTTTCTCCTCAGAGATAAAGCCCCTAAAACAATCCAGGAGGCCCAAGAGGTAGCTACAAGGATTGAAGACAATCTATCATCATCCAGAGTTGAGCCTTTCTTTGCCCCAAGAGTCAAAATAGATGCTAAACCTAAGATAGTCCATAACGTTGAACCTACCTCAGATATTAGCGCTAGCTTATCAAAGCTACAGTTGACTGTAGATGGCATGGTAAAAACCCAAGAATTAATGATGAATAGGATTGTCAACTTGGAAAGAGCTCAACAACAAGCTCCTAGGGTTCCTTACAGAGTGCAATTCCAGAAACGAACTCAAGTTTTTAGACCACCCCAACATGTTGTTGATAAGGTCAATAACATCATGGTAGAACAAGATAATGTAGAAGCCAAGTAGGAATTCCATGATAAATTTGAAAAACTTAGTGCAAACGATCCCAATGAGCTATCATCCTTCAGACAATTTCCTTCTCTCTCTTTACACCAAAGCCTTTACAAGAAAAATAGGCTTTCTCCTCGTAGATAAAGTCCCTAAAACAATCCAAGAATCCAAATAGGTAGCTACAAGGATTGAAGATAATCTATCATCATCCAGAGTTGAGCCTTTCTCTGCCCCAAGAGTTAAAATAGATGCTTAAACCTAAGATAGTCCATAACAACTTATATTAGCTTAGCTTATCAAAGCTACAAATGGATCAGATGGCATGGTAAAAACCAAAGAATTAATGATGAATAGTATTTTCAACTTGAAAAGAGCTCAACAACAAGCTCCTAGGGTTCCTTACAGAGGGCAATTCCATAAAGGAACTCAAGTTTTTAGACTAAAAAATGATCAAGAAGTTCCTACTACTTTAGCCCCCAAGTAAAACATGGTAGATGAAAACCTTGGTGCTTATAGTGTAGAGACTCACATTGGGAGCATGAGGGTCCCCTGAACATTGGTGAACATGACCAAGTGAATATTGTCAATCATACCATTGAAGGTCTTCAATATTGCCTTAATGTCACACTTGAATAACATTAAGAAGGCATAAAGGAAGCAACCAAAAAAGGCTAGGATTGAGGTGATAAATAACCTTGATCAGGAGTTGAGAGAAAAGTTGAAGAAATAAGAATTCCAAGTGTACACTAGCAAAAATCCATCGAATCCACACTCCTCTTCTACCTGGACTCCACTCACAACCAAGACTCCCACCTCGCTGTCATCTCTAATGCACACTACAGACGTGAGCTAAGTCCATTAACCTCACTTAGTGTGCCCCCTGAGACACAATGTCTAAGTTCCAAGTCCACATCACACCTTGACTCGAACTTCTTCCTTCTAGGCTTACCACTAGGGAAGCCAAGGGGGATCCCAGTTACTAAGTTGATTTTAGATTGAAGTGTTCTAGGAGTTAGTTTTATTTCATCATGTGCCAAAGGGGAAACTAGCTCAAGATGAGATCAATGCAAAGTGCAAGTCTAATCCATCATGAGAGTCAGCCCTTTTCCTAAGTCATCTAAAACTAGTGCCTATGTTGGGCAATGGGCTCGACTAAGGTTTGAGGGTGGTTTATTGAAAAGATTTTTTAAGTGAAACAAGTTTAAACTACCCAAACCACAAGCTAGAGTTATACAAAAGAATTCTAAGTTACAACAGATTACATCAATTACATGAAATACAGAAATTGTACAAGATACAAGATATACCAATTAGATACAAAGATGTACAAGATATAAGAAATTTACACACATAAGCCAAGCAAGCCCCAAATGGCGCATCTATCTGGATCATCATCGGGTAACCAATCGCCAAAGCACTTAAGGATCAATCAAAGAATTGCCTCCAAGTGGGATAATTCAAAACTTCATCCACACCACAATAAGCAATTAGACAAGATATTCCACAAGTAAATTAATTGCTCATGCAAACAGAAAGGACACAAACATAAAGTTGCAATAGAGATAGAGCAACAACAGCATCTCCACAAGTTATAAGTTTACCTATGCATACATCTAAGTCCCCCAAACATACATACGTGATTTGCAATCTGATGTTGTAATTGCTAAAGATTTTGCTAAATTTTACTACCCTTCCTCTCTAACGTGTGTGTTCCGGTATTTCCTCCTCTCAAATAATCGAAGGTTTCAAGATAGTAGGCTACGAAGTCCTTGCCTCTAGTTTTAGGTTGGGTCACCAGACCTAGTAAGAAGTAGTCCGCCGCTGATCTCCCAACGAAATCTATCGGACGTTCCCTCTCATTAATTACCGCCGGACTGCTCTTCAAACCCGCTTATGGTGAGGGTGATGAATATTCCAAAATGCTGTTATAAGTTGTTAGACCCACCTGCGGGTCTTTAGGTGTGTTGGGTGAGCTAAACAAGTTTTAGATGTTCAAATTTTATCTTTTTTAGCGTAAGGACGTGAGTAAAAAGTGTTAAAACAATGTTGCAGTGGTGTTTGAACCATCATCATCATAGCAAAATGTAAGAGCAAGATTGCATAAGATTATACCATCAACACACCATCACATGAAAGGAATGTCAGTAAGATATTGAACCATAAACTATGAAAACTATCTACATGTATACGACAATGAAACTGAAATGAAAAATAGAGCGTGAGCACTTGCAGAATGTAAACCGTGAGTGTAAATGACTTAAACCATGAAATGATACGAAAGCAAAGATTGCTTGCAAGACGTGAGGAAGTTATCCCATGAACATAAGATATCTGCGTGTAAAATTGTACTTGAAATGGAGAGTTGAGAATGTTAATGTTTTAAACCACAAGATGAGACAACTTAAGCACCAAGATATTAAGTTTTAAACATTCACCGCAAATACGAGATTTACTTCATGAACGTATCGGGCGAGTTGCACGCGGGATGCTCGGGCAACAGACTAAGACGTGGAGCAAATGAACATTGCCGCTTAACCATGAGCCGAGACGGAGTGCCAAAGATGCAATTGTTTTTAACCATGAAATCGTGACGTGAGCTTTCAGATATCAAACCATGTGAACATTTAACCCATAAGAATATACCAAAATGTGCAAGACGGGTGCTTGGAACAAGAATGAAAGACGTGGAGGTTTGCGATGTTTTAAACCATAAGGAGGATTAACAAAATAAGCATGAGATCATATGTGAGATGTGCTTGCAACAAAGTAAATACGTGAGTGCTTAAACCACAAGCTAAGACGTGAGCTGATAAAGACACATGCTAAAGCTATGAACCAAGACGTGAGCTCAAAGGGTGAATGTTAAAACAAGAGGAGGCCGTGAGCTCAATAAGTGAGTGCTTTAACCAGTGTACGTGAGAGATAAATGTGCAAAACGTGGCCTAGAAAGAACCAGATGGAGCAATTGCAACATGTCATGTAAATATGTATGCTTTCAAACCACAAGATGTGAACACCAAGGAAGATAAATGCTAAACAATGGACTAGGCCGTGAGCTAAAAAAAAAGATTAGGCCGTGAGCTAAATCAAGTCTAACATGTGCAAGTGAACTAGAACGTGAAGTGCTTAAATCACAAAGAGGGCCGTGAGCTTAGCCTAGATCCATCAACACATATTTTCATCTATCATCATAACCACTGATTGCCCAAAAAAGTATGAGGTCGTGAGCTAAAGTGAGCAATAAGAAACTTGAAGGAAACGAAATTAACCAATGATGAAAACCAAAGATATATCTAGCTGCTAAACATGTAAATCATCAAAGTTAATTTTCCTTTAAGCCCAGGGCGATTTTTGGGGATTACTCCCCAAGGTGCCGGCAAAAACAATACAAAACCGACCAAATTTATTTCCTTTAGGTCGAAGCGATTTTGGGGATGACTCTAAGGTGTCGCAAGACATTTAGATTAATATCCCTAAGATATCACTCATTTAAAGGTAGCATTCAACCTTTCGCTTCTAGCTCTGAGCCGGAGAGAGAATGTCAGTAGGATCCCGGCCGAACGTCAAAGTAGACTATCCCAGCAATATTAACCAAAAGAATAAAAAATTAAATTGAATAACTTATAAATGAATGATAAAACAAGCCAAGACGATTTGGGGTTAATAGGCCAAGCCTACTCCTGCTGTTGAATAAATAAATTATTAGACAACATACAAGGAAAACTTAGTGAAATAATACAAAAGACACAAAATGTACTTGGGAAAATGCTAGGAAATTGCTATCTATGAGATATGTGTTATCAGCTTGTGGATCTAATTTGGGTAAATAAGCTCTCATATCGGTGGAAGTTTCAGGAGGAACCAGCAAGCAAAAGTTTTGTCAGAGTCATTTAAAACACCATTGAATTGCTAGAGAAAATTTTCCTGCCTACTACAAAATTTTACATAAAAATCTGCAAGAAAATGATGATATATCGACCTATCTAAGAGAGTTAGAGTGCTGAAATCAAGCTGAAACATATGCAGAAATAAAATGGATAATAAGAACTACTAGGAGTGTGAGAGAGGGGCAATGGAAGACTCCTCTAACACTTTCCTAATGATCCTTGATGACCTCAGAAAACTTAGAAATGATGTGAGTCATGTAATAAATAGTTATCTTGAATAAGCTTTGAATGAAATACTTACGAATCCTAAACCATCCAATAATAACACAAGATAACTAGAATACTCTTAGCTATCTTTGTTCTTCTTAGTAGAATACTCTTACCAAAGATTTACTACAAATGATCACATAAAAAAAACAAAAGTCACAATATCAATACTCCTCATGTGTAGATGAAACTGAATACCTAAAGATTTCAATAATCCTCCAAAGCTTCTTCTCTATTATTCCAAAAATGTGAGAGCAAACTCTCAAGAGCAATGAAATGAGTGGCTTGGTGGCAAGAACAAGGGAGGAGCAGATTTTCAACAAGCATAACAAGAGCTCAAAGAATGGTTAAGAAATGAGGAGGCTAGGGTCTCCATTTATACCCAAAGAGGCATGAGGGGTCCTGGATGAAGGCCAGCATTGTTTTGAGAGAGAGAGGAGAATCTCTACAGGGGCCTCCCAGGGTTTAGGGCCTTGGATTGATGATGATGCCAGGGACACAGAGAAGTGAGAGGTTGAGGGTGCACCTCTCATGAGAGGGCCCACAAGATAAGTGAAAGGCCAAATGAATGGCCACAGAGAGAGAGGAGGGGCGTGAGTTGTGAAGGGAGGGCCAAGTTCCTGTAAGAGGGGTGAGGAGAATGGAGTGTGGGCTTGAAAGCAAGATAGGTGGAGCTCTAGGAATGGCGCACCTCATATATGAGGGGGCCACACCACTTACCCAAGGTCAAAACAAAGGTTAAGTTGAGAGGGGGCGTGAGTTAGAGAAGAGGCGCCACCTATTGAGTGAGGTGGCACGTTGGGTCCACAAAGAAGTGATGTGTAGCTTTAGGAAGGGCTTAATCTCTCATAAGGGGCCAACACAAAGTTTTATGTCAAGACATTAAGGTTTGAGTGAAAGAATTAAGGTTTTGGGTAAGTGGGGTCGAATTTCCCCTTAGGCGGGTGTACAAGGATAAACACAAGTTAAGGGTGATTAAGGCTCTTAAAGTTGGATGGGGTTTGGGAGGGTTAGGGTCTAATTTACCCATTGCCACCTTTACCACTGTTAACCTTACATTAACTTAAATTAAATACTCGAATACATATGACTAATGTCACTGAGCAATTAAAATTGTTGTTAAGACTCTAACTGACTCTGAGTGAACTAAGACATAGCAAACTTAGTACGACTGAGCTGAAAATTGGCCAGTGGATGTAGGGAGTTCTATTCCATTTCTTTTGAGCACAAATACCCTATCAAAATCCTACCAAAGGCTAAGTTTTACATCATTTAGCTCATGTGTAATTAATTAATTAATTAAATCAATAAAGACTTAATTAATTAAAAAACTCATCTAGATCACTAAATTTCGTCGAAACTTTCTACATTGTCTGGTATGGTCATTTACATCAATCCTAAACAAACGTTACCAAAGGACGAGACCATTAAGACTGGGTTCACCACTTTGGAGGAAAATTATTGCATGTGTGGAGGCAAAAAACTCGCTGAAGTCAACTAAAGCCCGGAGTCTCTACTTAACAACCCGAGGATAAAACCCTGTGAGTTGAACTCCTTTAATGAGAACATCCCAGGTACTTCATCTAACCATAACTCACGCGTACTCATTACTATTAACCCAATTAGGCGCGGAAATTTCGCTTTATGTAATGCGTAGTACGGGGTAATCAAATGCCCAAGTAGGTCCAATACCCGAACATAGGATAAACACTTCCATGCACATGAGTTGAACCCTAGCTAAATAGGCGGTCAATACCACCTATGAACATACTTCCTAAAAATCTTCCCAAAACCGACAAGGTGGATTTTAATTTTGACTTTGAAGGTGGATTGGCCAAAATGCACGTCACCATTCCACTAAATGAATTTATCAAGGTTCCATCTATAAAGGAAAGGTTCGATAATGTTTTAAAAAGTTCAGATGGACCAATGGACGCTCCTATCATGTTACAAGCATACCATTTTAGGTTTCAGCATGATGGACACCCACCCTTCTTCATGAAATTATTGGTGAATACTGCATGCCTTAACAATTGTATTTGATTCCAGATCAAAATAACATGATGTCTTTTGAAGGTCATGGAAAAATTAGTCTAAAGGCCACATGGACTTATAGGAATGTGTGTGGTTTTGAATTCAAGGCCATACCCACTCATGGGGTGAAGTTGAAACGCTGAAGCATACCTTTGAAGATATCCTCAGAGAGTGATCCACATGGATATTGTGGCAGTGGATGTCTCGGATGTATGGAATGTTGTTGTCTGTGAAGTTTTACGTAATGTTGGGAGGCACCTAGAAATGGATCTGCACCCATCATCAAAGCCTATGAATGACGGACACAAGTCACTGGGCTAAATGTGCCAAGGTCCATGGGAAGAAATTGATGATGTTGGTTCAGTGGAACATTACGGGCCAATCTCAAGGAAAACCTTCCTCTCAGATTTTCCCAGGATTTGCCTTTCATCAAGCAGAGAAGACTTGATAAAATAGAACGGCCAAAGAAGGAAGAATACCAACAACTCTAGATAAAATACAAGGGACAGGTTGGGATCTCTGCTATTAAAGAAGGGGATGATGACATATTGATCGAACCAAGCCAACAAGAAGTTTACAGCAGAATCCCACCTCCCTCCCTCAAAACACAATATACTAGAGTTAAAATAAACAACCACGCTCAAAACAGCTGATTACCATGGAGATATGGTTTGGATGTGGGATACAAAAAAAAGGAGAGCCCAATAATGTTAAAGGGAATGCACAGTCTTGGCTTTGACCTTTTAGAGTCGGAATGAAGTCAATCAATGATGCCCACTATTTATCTATCCATAATGCTGAAGGAAGAAGACGCCCATTACCTAAGTTAGTGGATTGTTATTGCCTGGGCCAGGTCTAGGTCAGGAGAAGGAGGTAAGGATCAAATCATGCATAGGAGCTCTACCCAATCACCCCGATGGGGCCTTTCTATTTAGCTGCGGTTAATCCCATGGGAGATGTCCGTAGGTAATCAAAAGGAAGGAAGGCAACAAGGATTTCAGGGCTTCAAAGCTTCAAAAGCAGGCTTTCCTCTTTCATGTGACAATGCCAAGAAGATAGTCAAGATGAAGGTATTCAACAGAATAGGCACCGTTTACAGACAAGGCAACAATAAAACTAAATATAACAAGGGTTAGCACTTCATAAATTAATGACTATCAATAATTAATATATATGAGCATAAATAGTAGTAATTATTGATGAAGTCAATGATTGCAAAAGATGACTATGGTAAGGTAACATTACTTCTCAATAACACGGGAAATGATATAGCATTCAATGTATATAAATCAATCCTGAACTAACGCAACGCATTAAATATCATTCAAATGCTCACATATAAAGGTTGTCACAATACTATAATTAAGGGTGACGCCGTACCTAGTTCTCTAGGTTAGTTTGATAGGCAAAGAGGAGGACGCTGGCAAATTAGCCAAATGAAAATAATCAACACTTCAATGTTTATTTTTGGATGACTAAGACATAACGTTTTTATATCAAGCAAGAGCTAAAAAGAGGCATGACGTCATCATCATTAGTGTTAGTTCTATATGCTAGGTTTAGACGTTAGGTTAGTTAGGGTTTTGAAATTTAAGAAGTTTTGAAAAGGTTGTTTGGACACAAGAATCTCAACGCTGATAATTAGACTAGTGCCTTAGGGTATAATGGAGCTTCATGGAGCAAGGCTAAAGTCTCGAGAAAATCTAAATTCAAGGACAAGAAGGTTAGGTTTAGTGGCGCAAATGCAGGGGTATTTCACAAAGTCAAAACCCTAAGGGAGGAGGCCTTTCATTCCTGGCGAAACATGTATAAGGCCCTTGCTGCTCCTCCTCTTTCCTTAAAAATCCTTGTCAAAAACGGTTAGCTTCAAAACATAAATCTAGGGATGAAAAGTGTTGCAAAGACAAGGCCTTTCAAAACCCTAAAGGTCAAAACCCTAGGTAAACCCAATTAGGCCTAAGACGCCTTCCTTCTTCAATTTATACTTCAAAACTAACTCGTGGGAATTAGTGTAGCAACTGCCAGGGCTATATTCTCCTCTTAATCAATGGCTATAAGTCTCTATCATGGGGACAGCTGAAGCAAGGACCTACTTAAAGCTTACACCTAGGGTTTCACTGATTAAGTAAAATAATAATAATGTAGAATCCATAAACGTAAGAGATTTAACCTACAACCATTCAATCAAGAAGCGGCATGAGAAATACACTTACAACCAATGAAGAGCTTATCAAACCCCAGCTGTAAACCCAATGATGAAAACACCATAACAATGCCAAGAATGATCCTCCACAATGCTAGCTTCTACTTCTAAGAGCAAAATACCAAAGCAAAGACTAAAAATGATCCTCTCACAAGAGAGTGAGTTGTGTTTTCTTTTTAAAATGAGGTCCAACGCCCTTCATTTATACCAATCTTATGACCTTTAATTACATAATAGGTCATTAAAAACAATTTAATGCTACCGACCAATATTACACTGCTTATCACATTAAATGCTAAAATGTCATAATATGGGCTCAAAAGGGAGACGCCAGCCCCCTCTGAGGGAGAAAGACGCTGGTCCTTTGGGCAAGATCAACATCTAAGAAGAAAAACGTTGGTCTTCCAATTCCCCGCACCGCCACACGTACAAATGACCCAAAGATAATCGCCACACGCCCGTGAAAACGCCTAGTCGCCTCGTGTGACGCCCCGGCTCCATCAAAAGCAATCGTCCCACCTACAGTGGGTGACTTCTTAGGTCGGGCTCTTCTATGGTGTCCTGGTGGAATGTCCTTCTGTTTTCTTCATGCAATGGCTCATCACGACGTTGTCCCGCCTCTGCCATCACAAAGAACTATCCGATGAGCTCTTTATCCCTACGGAGGTCCGAACTAATCATATCCATGTGTACCGGCCCACCGTAATTCGTCCACGGGCATGGTCTTGCATTATCAAAGACTACTTCCATGGCCCATCGCCCCGTGATCATAGTGCAGTCACAATCATATTCATCATTAAAGTTATCAAATACATGCATGAAATCCTTAGCATATCATCTAAGAAAAGCCCAAAGACATTACACAGACACTATACAAAGTCAAGAAACCGACAAATAACCCATCTATTGGGCTATCACCCACAAGAGAAGGAAAGTTTTCAGGAAGATCATTCCGGGCTGCGTTTTATGAGGTGATATGGAGTTAGGATACCACCACAAAGTGAGACCAAGGGCGTGTGTTGTCTCAGGGTGCCTTTGTAGGAGGTGAGTCGCATCTGGCCATGGATGCATTTTTTCCAAGCCTTTATTGTCTTTATCTTTTATTTGTTGCTTTTCTTCTTTTACTGGGTTGTCTCACTCAGAGGACACCGCCAAGGCAGCGACTCAGAGTCGACAAAGGCCACTCCATCGTATCTTCACAGTAGATGATAAGGTCAAGCCTGTGGATGAGACCCTTCTTGGTCAGAACCAAAAGGTCACCGCTCAAGGCTGGCTCGTGATAGTGGCAATGTCATACTGTCTGATACCTATGAACATAATGGGTCAAGTTCGTGATGAGAATTCCCATCCTCTTTGTTAGGTCTTGTTTTATTATTTTTCTTAGGGTCCCTTTTTAGTTTCCTTATCGAGAGGCTTTTTATTGCCTTCGGGGATCCTTGGCTACATCTCTAGGTTTCATTTATGATTTTTATCTTTGTCACTGCTTTACTCTCAGCCTTTAGTCTCCCCTTTCTTCCCACAAGACAAAGTGTAATCAAAAGGTCATCCAATGGCCGGACTAGGGGAATGGGATAGATGTGCGGGAGATAAGATGTAAAATGATAAAATGGTGGGAGCGGACGATGGCTCTGCAAATCCCCCTTGGTGGCTAACCAACACCCATGAATATCAGCTTGCTAAGTCACCCCATCAATCACCCCAACAATGGTCCAGTGGATTAGTGTAAGATCCAAGCAGTCATCAGAAATGAAAGGAACCTAATGCGTATATAAGAAGGTTGTAATGATCAAACGTGACACATACCATGATACCTTGGACCAATTATCTCGTGGAGCAAGAGTCCTCTCCGATGCAAGTCCAAGCCGGTGGTGATGGAAGCTGCTGCTGCTAACAGGACAAATCTGGCAAATAGAAGAAGGATGGGCCCTCCAGGGCCATGCTCAGGTCAAATCCTGCTCTCGGTACTCCATGTCTAGGACATGTGGGCCTCGAGACATGATCTCCTAGTTATCCCTAGATATCGGGGATAACATGGACACCTCCTCAAACCCCATCAAGGGGCAAAGACTTGACTTCACAGGTAAGTACAGGTAAGTAGGTAGGCATTTGCATTCATTTTGTATACCATCTGCATATCATGCTAGAGTAGTGTAGTTGTAGTTTCATTTCCATTTGTATATATTGCTTGCTTACTTTTATGTCATTGTATCGTATATGAGCCAAGGGTGATATCACCACCCCAAAAGATTACTAATTATTTTTGTTGAGATCTAGCAGATTACAGGTCATGCCAGAGATGTTGAGGTGCTCATGCACTCTATGTTGAGCACATGTCCCCGAGTTGGAGCCAGATGTTATCCCCTATCCTAGGGATAACTAAGGAGATTATGTCTCGAGGCCCACAGGTCCTAGACATGGAGTATCGAGAGCCATATGACTTGAGCGTGGCCTTGGAGGGCCCATCTTTTCTTCACTGTATCCTATCTATCAGCAACAATAACATCCATCCCATCGGCCTGATTCTGAAGTAGCAGCGGGTCTTGCTCCGTGAGGTAATGAGTCTGGGTATCATGGTATGTGTCACTCTGATTTTCAAAGCATTTGAATATGTGCACTGAACTCTCTTTTCTTTCATGACGTTTGCTTGGAAATTATGCTCTTTAACTTGTTCATACCTGAGGGGTGACAGAGTGCCCTAGTAAGCTGGTTCCCTTAGGGATGATTTGCCACTAGGTGGGTCTATGAAAGGTCATTGTCCATTCCTTCCATACTTACCACTTTTCATCATTGTCCCTATCATTTTCCCCTACCTTGGTACGAGCATTGGGTTTGCCAAACTAGTAAGGGTTGTACCTTGCCTTGTGGGAAGAAGGGGCTAAAGGCCCAGAGGGTAAAAGTAGCTAGCAAAAGTTAAAAGCCAAATTGAAACCTTGAGATGCTTCGCCCAGGGATCCCCGAGAACACAATAAAAGGCTTCTCAGTAAGAAAAGGGAACCCGTAAGATGAAATAAAATTCAAAGTCTAGTTGGTGGATAGGAGGTCTCATCATGAGTCGACCTATTAGGTCCATGGGCATGTAGTGGTATGACACTACCATCTATCTCGTCACCAAACCAGGGTAATGGCTCTTGGTCGCATAGCGAAGAGAAAGGGGGTCTCATCACGAGCCAATCTTCTCATTTCCTGAAGTGTTCGTGGGTAACATTATCACCACTGGTCACCACACTAGGACAATGTCCCCCAACTATTCTCTTGAAAGAAAAAACAATAAGAGAAAGAATAAAAGGCATGGAATGGGCTAGGAAACAATGGCATCCATGACAAGGTGCAACTCACCCTCTACAGAGGCACCCACAGGTAAGACCTACATTTCCCTGTTATCACTGCACCCCTTGCCCAAACGTTCCCCTACACCATTTCATACACTTGCATGACCTAGATCGGTCTTCACCTGGGAAACACCCCAAACTTGAGGAGGATTCACCCAATAGGACATCCTGAGACCCTCTCCAAACATGGCTTGTTAAACTGCATAATGTCTTTGAGCACTTGTCTGGGTAAAGGGAGGTTTGATGCACATGTTTAGGTAATTTGATTATTGGATGTGATTGACATTGCTATGATCCCTGTGACTTATGAGCCCATGGAGGGCGTACTTGTTGTTGCTGCAGGACCATGCCCGGTGGACAGGTACATATGGGGAGATGATTAGCTCAGACCTCCATGGAGCTAAAAGCCCACCAGATGGATGCTGTGACCCCAACCAGGGGCAGAGAGACACCAGAGGATGGCAACAAGAAAGAAGAACGTTTCCTTCGAGACACTCTGGTAGGCCTAGATCCAGGGGGGTCTTGCCCTTCTACCATGACGTTGGCCCTTGAAGGCCCATGACGTCATCATATTGACCCTTGACGTCATTAGTTAGGGTTTGTCATGAGGACGGTTTGGTGCTAGTTGGCACGTGTGGTAGTATCTGCGGCCTTTTGGGGCCCAACGTTTCACTTTTGAGGCCTAGCGTTCCATGATGGGGCCTAACGTCACCCTAAGAGGGGCATGGCATCATCCCTAAAGTCAAATTAGGGTTTTAATTGTTAATTTTATGTAAAAATTGGATTTTTGATGTAAACTGGCCATGTCGGCCTTTTATGACCTAAAAGACAAATAAAGGTCATTGTTATTGTATAAATAAGAAATAAAACTCTTGTATTTTTCATCGTTCATTCATCATTCAAGTAGAGGTCTGAAATTCGACCTCCCTTAAGTGTTATTGGCTGAAACTAGTGGTGTGCACTTCTTGAAGGAGGCAATTTTTGGTGCATTTTGGCTATTTTCTTGTGGAGGATCTTCAATTAGGGTGATTTGCTAGATTATTCTTGGTGAAGTAAGTGGAAATTCTACGTTTCTTTATTGTGAATGAATGCTATGGTTATTTTTACTTGTTTCATGTCTAAGATTATGAAATTGCTAGCTTGAAACCCTAGGGGAATGGCATATGTTATTATCTTTTTCCCTATAATCTTCCATGTGTTAAAATCTCTTGAAAGGCACCTAATTTGAAGTTGATACTAGAGCCCTACCATTGTAGCACTCTAGTAACCCTACTTCCATTGCCCAATTGCATATTTTATTACATTTATGTTAAAGGAAAGAGAAAATCGCTAGGGCCTAACCTTTGTTACTTTCTAGCAAATTTTCTCTTGGAAGTGGATTTTTGAGGCCTTGGGATACCAACACCTCTCTTATCCTTTCCACTCTTCAACATATCATTATCATTGTTATCTTTCCATTAAGATTTGCTGCTGCCATTAGTGACTCCATTTACCCTAGAAAGGAACTAGACTACCTTCTACAAGTGGTGATTGATCAAACAAACACTTATACTCTTATCCTTGAACTCTTTACTAACTTTTTCTAACCCTAAATTAGACTAACTCCTAAGCTAACTTGCTGCTGTAGAAAAACATTGCTACAACCATATAAACTTACATTAATTTGGCACATTTACCCACATAACTTGCACTAGAACCAATCAAAATTCAATTGTGATAATTGCTAGTGAATCTATTAGGTAAGTGCTAGTTTTGTGTGTAGTTTTCTTGCACTTTTGACCATTTAAACTTGCTGCTGTTGCAAAAGATATCTACAGCCATCTAACTGCAGCAAAATCTCTGCAAAAGTGACATTAAAAGCTAGCTAAACATTGCCAACTTTGCTTGTGACAATTTATTATCAATTTGCCTAGTCAAAGTCACTTTTTATTGTCTTTTTCAAGCAATTTCAAGGCTTGAATCTTGTGGCTGTTATAAAATATTAATTTCTGTTATAAACTGATGCATTGCTGCAAACTCATAATCAACTAGCTTATTTTATGAAGGTTTATTGTCTTATGAAGTACTAACAATCAGCTGGTACTTGGAAAGTCCCTCGTTTGCCTTGTTGTCTTGTTCTGGGCAGGTACACAATATTATCCATTTGCTTCATTCTTAAGACATAAAAGAAAACTTTGATTAGAGTGATCTGTGAGAGGGGAAGGATTTCCTTGTGACTATTTGCCTTAGCCTTCTCAAACCCCCCAGGTTATCGGGGACGTCTCCCCTGGGATAGTCTTGACATACTCCTAAATAGAAAGGGATCTCCTATTAAGGTGACAATGATAGGTTATTCCCAATTACACCAATTCTGTACCCACTTGCCTTGGGCTTTTGGGCAAGTACAAATTGCGCGATAACAGTACAAATATCCGTTCAAGGAAGCAACAGTCATGGGTCCACATACATCTGAATGTATAAAGTCCAAGATCCCCTTGCATCTGCTGTCACTTCTCAAGAAGGACCCCTTGACATTTTTGCCAAGAGCACAACCTCTGCAAACACCATCATGTTGAACATGTATCTCTGGAAGGCCTGTTACCATCTTCCCCAGAGCGGGAAGAGCTCTAGAATGGATATGAGCAAGTCTCCTATGCCATAGCTCGCTCAAGATGATAATATCATGTAACGAAGCCTGGATTGGTTGTAGAGTCAATCTGTACAAGCTGTTTTCTCGAACACCAATTACTCGGCCATAATTCATATGTGAGTTCTTGAAAGGAAGAATGCTTCATCATTTATGTCTTCATTTCTTTGAGTTGGTTCTGGATCAACATTAACAATGGAGGCAAGTTGTCTTCCTTTCTTCCTGGTAGAACAATTTCTCGCAATGTGTCCATACTTGTCACATCTGAAACATTGAATCTTTGAATTGTGTTTTCTGTGTTCATGACCTGAAGCTGATGAAGTCTTCTTGTCTTTGAATGCTTTGTTGAAACTTCTTCTATTTATTCTTTTTCCTTTCTTTGTATGAAAAACAAGAGCATGATTGTCATCATGAGGGGAGTCTTGCACTCCTCTGGCTATAAGTCTGATTTCCTCCTAGGTATAGTCTGTCCATAGACGATCAAAAATAGGTAGTTCCGCTCTACCACTGATACTTTGAAGAAATGGTTCCCAATGTCTTGGAAGAGCATTGAGAGTAGTCAAGACAAGCTCTCTGTCTGATATGGTTTCTCCAATGGCACCTAGTTGATCTCCGATCTCTGAAATCTTCATGAAGAAGGTAGCAACAGTGCCAACTTTTGTCATCTTGATATGTTGAAGCTGACTCTTCAATGTAAGAGCTCTGAGGGTGTTGGTACTCTCAAACATATTCTTCAATGCATCATGCATCTCATAAGGTGTCTTCAAGTTGGCAATACGAGGTAGGAGATGATCTCTTACTGAATAAACGATTATCTTCCTTGCTTTGATGTCATCTTCCTTCCACTCTTCCTTCTCTTCATCGGTAGCTGTTTCTGGTAGAGTATTTTGTATCACACTCAATAGGTCATACTCTTCCAGGGTAATCTGTCGTCTTGATTTCCAAAAACTGAAGTTGGTTGATCCATCAAGCCTATCTTCCACCAAAGTTCTGTTCCTCATGGTTTGCAGATTCTTCCACAAACCCTTAGCAACTAGGCTAGGCTAGCAACCTTAGCTTTCGTTGGACTTAGGACTGCCAACAATAAGCCTTGAAAATCAGAAGAACACTGGTAAGCTTGAAAAATCCTTCAATGTGTTGCAAAAACCCTAAAACCAAAATTTCTGCAGAAACCCTAGAAATCCTAGGGCCAAAAATCAAAAGTTCTCTGATTTGCAATCTGAGAGTCTCTGGAGGTGCGCTGAAGGAGGCCGTACACTTCTATGCAAGAATTAGCCCCAATGCTCAAGTATAAAGTGCTGAAACTGACAAAAGGAGGAGGGTCGTACTTTTTCTCAGAAACCCTAGAGGGCCGTACTTTTCTGCAACTGGGAGGTGATGGCTTGCTAGAAACTTGTTCAATGGTTTCTTCAAGAACTCTGGTCGGATACCATGACAAGTTTTAAGATGATTGGCTCAAGCATGAGGTTTATTTCATTTAGCATGCACTTGAACCATAAACAAATGCAACAACACCATACACAAGTGTTGCAATAACCAAGATCACAAGAAGAATAACCATGCACAAGAACACAAGAATTTTTTTGGGAAAACCCTTGTCAAACAAGGGAAAAACCCAACAATCCTTTCCTATATTCTCAAGAGAAGATCCCCCACACCATAGACCTAGCACACAAGAGGGTGCTTACCAAAACCTAGAAACTTGCGCCCTAGAAAGATGCGCACTTCAGCCGTAAATGCACTTGCTGAAATTTCCAAATGACAAGTGAGTGTGTGTGTAATCCTCAATGGGGATTCACCTCTATTTATACAAGACTTGACACATCAAAAGGTGTGTCTATTGGCACAATAGGGCCGACCTCAATAACTCAATAATATAATTAATCATTAGACATATTAATTATCTTTCACATATGGTGGGGCCGACTTGTACCCTTTACATCACAAATTAGGGTTACAAGTAAATCTTACCCTCAGACAGTATAGCAAGGATCTCACACATCCACTAGTGCTCAGCCACTAGGGACACGTCCACCTGTGCTCAGCCACAGGGACGTCATACTCAACAGATCTCTCAACTGAGTCCACTGGAGTACCATTTCAAGCTGACTCAACTGAGTCCACAGGAGTATAAGGCAGGAGACCATCTCAAGTTGACTCAACTCAGTCCAGAGGAGTACAAAGCAAGAGACCACACATCATCACAACTTAGTCCAGAGTCTGACGGACACCCATCACATGGGCACACCCAACACTTGGGCTTCCTCACTCAGATGTCTCAACTCAGTCCAGAGGAGAATGATCTGGAGGATGTCTCATGAAGCTGCAATCAACAACAGTTTGTACCTTCACTTCCACCTCCTACATGATGTTCAATTAGGCTTTAGAGGGCTTTTCCCTATCAATCCAACCATGAGAAATGAGTGAGGTAGCTGCTCTTTAAACAAAGTCTTTAGCTCAACCTCTCCGAGTAAAATAATGATATCGTCTCCTAGATCCATGAATCTATCCAAGAGATAACTATAAAATATCACATTCTTAACCTCCTTAACCACTCTTCCTTAGAATAGCAATAAGTGGCCTCTAGATCCACATTTTGCTTTAATGAAAAAGAATGAAATAGTGGTTACTTTTAGATCAATAATCTTCTCCAAGAGATAGTAATAAAATATCCATTGCAGCTCCTCTAAAAGTGGATCTGGATGCTAAGTCAAAAGGGCGCTTAACAAAGAGGTTGGCCAACTCCTACTAATGTGGATCTCTCTGTTGATGTTTTTAGTAGCATCAGACAGGTTCTTCCATGTTGGCTTGTGTCTAGCACGTGGGAGTCGTCCGAAATGCCTCCCAGAATCTTAAGAGATTCACTTTATGTAAGTGAATGTACTTTTGTAATAAAGTGAGTTTAATTTAATCAAATGCCTAAGTATTTGGCATTAGTAATTAAATTAAGTTCTATCCGTTAGATCTAAAGTGAAAGTGATCTAAAGTGAAAGTGAACGTGAGTGTTAGTGACTGTAGCTCAGACATGTATTTCTGCAAGGGTGTCTACTTGTGGAAATCATCATTTAATGTATCCTATGCTTTTTCTAGAGTTCACTTTATTAATTAATTAATAAAGTGAATGTCTTTTATTAAAGTGACTTTTAATTAATAAAGTGCCTAAATTGGGGCATTTAATGATTTAATTAAAAGAGAGCCATTGATTTCACAGTTAGATCTTGACCGTTGAGATTAGGGATTTGGTTCAAGTCAAAATTATAAAAGATAGAGAGGGCACAGGACAAAGACACAGAGAGAGCATTTATTTCACAAGTCACGTGAGTAAATGTGGAGAACAAAGATCTGATTTCAGCACTGGGCGAGAGAGGAAGGTGCAGCAGTGAGCAGCAACTATAGAAGCACGCACAGGACAGCAAGCAGGTCGCATAGAACAGACCGTACAGGACAGCAAGTAGGTCACACAGAACAGACCGTACAAAGTGGGTTTTCACTATCATCATATTTGGTTGTTGATTGAGAGTGAGGATCTCGAACTGCGTCAGTTAACATGTCGGCGGGTTGCTGATATCTTTCATATGCTTGGTGTATATAAATTTGTGACCTTTTGGCCCAAGTGTTTGTTTCGAATATGACAATTAAGGGAGGGTGATAGAGTTAGCATAGTCTAATGGTCATATCATTTATGGGGTGTTAGCATTGGATAATGAATCGACTTAAGGCATAATGTAATAAGTCACATGCTAGTTGATAAATAAGATTAAGACATATAAAGTGTTAAATAGTTTTTAGTTGTGCCTTGATTCTTAACCCAATGTTAGTTGGTTGTATGGGTGATTGTCTCTCTCATGAGACATATGACTTTTGCATCTCATTTCATATTGAATAATCTGATCAATTGTGTGAGGAACTCTGTTACATTGTTTGTGAGAGTGTGCATGTGCACAAATCTATATACACTTGCCCTCATCTGTTGAGATATGCCACATTCATGGCCCATCGAGGTCATCAAGGAGGCTTCCACCTGTTCTCAAATGTGGTAGTTAACTCTATTGGCCACATAATGCGGCAAGATGTCTCTTGGGAGGTGTTGCCGTCCTTATACACACTTGCAAACGTGAGATAAGTCCGGCTCACTTAGTGTGTCCTTGGAGGCACAATGCCTAGGTTCACAGCCCACGCTGTCACTTTGATCGGAACCTCTTCCATCTAGGCTTACTCCTAGGGAAGCCAAAGGGGGTAGACCTTAGTTACTAGATGTGTTAGAGTT
>SNQJ01S0088178.1:0-15527 GCA_010110895.2 Picea sitchensis | reverse complement strand
CAGGAGAGGATCCCTTCCATAATAGGATCCATTGTATGGTGTTGCCCTACCTCAAGGGTTTGGTAATAATATTGTGTAGTTTCTTCTATCTTGCTTTGTGGATCTATTGTGTATTCAATATTTGTGGTGATACTATTTTCAGATCTGATATAGGTACTTAACAATTTCCAAGGCTTCACTGCCTTTGTATGCCATGGCTTTTAACCAAGGTCATTCCTTTAAACATATTGACGTGTTTGTTTTCATCTTCTTTAACATCTATTATTTTTAGGGTTTATAACTCTGCTAAGCAAATTAGAGTTTTTGGATTAAAGAAAGCATTCATCCTTTCCTCCTCCTTTGCTTATGCAATTTGTCCCTCTTGGGATTTTCCTGCTCTGTTGCTTGAGAAATTTTATCCAAGTTTCATCTTTACTTTCCCTGCATAAATGAACATGATACAACAACAATATTTTAGTTCAAAAATTAATCATGAACCGATGTACTTTTCACATTTATCAAATAGGAATCATATTGGTCATCATTTATTTACATTTCCCCTATGCATGCATTATATTTTAAAATGTAATTGAGGATTCTTATACAAATAGGATTTGCTACCCACTTATTAATTGTCCAGTTGTTATCAAGGTTATGGCTCCATTATTCTAACAGAGTCTGTACACCATTTATTTCACTTGGAACTGTCTCAACATGTAACTTCCTCTTTGAATTTTCATCATCACCTGAAATGATTTCAACCCATGAGTTAGTATCATCTTTATCATTTCCAATATTTATGCAATATTATGTAAAGAATATAGGAATGCATTCTTATTATGCATTCATACTATACATTCAAACATGTGCTTCTCTTTTATCATCTTGGATTCACATTGTGCTTTCATGCACTTAACCACGTGCATCAGTATAATGGGTGTGTGTATTCCATAGACACTCTTTACAATTTCACATGCTCATTTACTTAAATTTATTTAATTCATGATTGTTCACAATCATTCTCATGCAATCNATTCACATTGTGCTTTCATGCACTTAACCACGTGCATCAGTATAATGGGTGTGTGTATTCCATAGACACTCTTTACAATTTCACATGCTCATTTACTTAAATTTATTTAATTCATGATTGTTCACAATCATTCTCATGCAATCTTCAAAGGCATACTAAGGTTTTATTCTATCACAACAACATAACATTTCTTCTCATTTATTCTTTCAATGATTTACACTAACTTCTCTGAAGAGTGGCATACAACCCCCCCTTCAAGCTAGCATTCAATGAAGGAAAAATAGACCCTTCAACATAGGTCAAGCATGCATCCATGGCATTTCTCAAACCTAGAAATTACAAATCTTGCCTCATAGTCTACTCTTTCAGGCAATCCCACCATGCCATTTAAGCATGTGTGTGTGTGTGTGTGTGTGTGTGCATCACTTTCACATTTTTACATCATTCGTTCATATTTGTTTATCACTATCCTGTTTTATGAGAGCCTACAATCATTTACATAACCAATCTCACCACTAAAATCATAATTATGTTGCCCTCTTTACATGATAGCAACCAACAAGAAACCAACTTTTTCTCTTTTTCTACCAAAGCATTCTACAATTCAAAAAACACTAACTAGGTAATTAAGACATTACCTAAGGAAACACGATAATAATTCTAGTCTCTCTTCATGCCTCAAACCATTCTTGGTCAACTGAACTTTACCAAGGAAATCCTTTTCTATATTTCCTCTCACTGTTACTTGAGTATACTAAGACATACTCACATGGATATCATCCACCTCTAGATAATAATCTAACCCATTGGTTATCTAAAATTTGCAAAGAATTTTCTTTACCATATTCAAAATCAACATTTCATTAACCATTCTACCTTATCATCATAAGGTAGTATGCAATCAACATCATTAGAATTTTACTTATGTTGTTATAATCAAATCATCACTAACCATATAATCTAAGACAACACCACATTTTTCATCTAATAACATACTATAATAATTATATATGCATGTTATATGAATGATCAATCTTTTCCATATGCATTCAACATATCCTTTTGCACCAAGCATTTTACCCATGCCTAAAGTGAAGATGTATTACACTTCTCTTCCTCTTGCATTCATATGCATAGGAATGCCTTTAGGTTAATAGGTGCATATTTTCCTTTAATACAACCATGAGCTCATAAGCTTGCTCAGTGCCCATATTACTCTACCTCTTTTATGGGGAATAGCATCAGTCCAAAAGGACTCCTTATTTACTTTGTTTTAATATATTGTCTCATCAACAAGTTTCATTCATTATAGGTCAAATAAATAGACCTTACAAGTTTCCATCGGTCCTCTAAACATAGTTTAATATTTTTATTTAGGTAGAAATTTCAATTGCTAAGGGATCCATCAACCCATACTTATTGGCAAATTTAAAACTTATTATAACCCTCCAGTTTATTCATTCTCTAGACTTAATCAACTCTAAACATGATTCTTCCATTTTTAGCCATTAATGATTTTCATAATATTCCAACTCCTATAGGAGTAGCTATTATTCCAACAAAACAAAAATATGCTTCTTCTGCTGCAAATAACCATGTAATTTTTTTCTGTTGTAAGAAATTCTAAAACAAAAATGTTAATCTGCAGTCCTTCTCCTTAAGGAGCTAGTGCAGATAGTAGAAATTTTTTTAAGAAAGAAAACACTTTTCAACATGCTCATCCTAGCTTTGGTGTACCAATATTATGATTGCTTTTTGGCTCATCTAGGCCTAGTGTTTAAAATCTTCTCTTTGTAAGATATCCAACGCCCTCAAGTACCTTTTAAGGGATGGGGTGTTAAAATTTCTCTTTTCCTCATCCATATCAAGGCCTCTTCTCGAGGGCACAATCATCTTCCTCTCATTAAGAGCTGTCAAATGACTACAATTAGGCTCAAATCTAAGTCATGTATCAAAATTTACATCCCTTTTAAAGTTCCAAGGCCTTCTTTAACCATAATTCTCTTCATTCCAACATGGCACCCACTTGGATCCACATCACCTCTTTCCATTTGACATGGAACTTGCCACTGAGCCCATCGACCCCTGGCTTGTTAGGGCCTCAAATGCTTAGCTTGCACAAACTCTCACTATTGTAGTGTTTCAAATTGGTACTCTTCGGAGTACCTAGTTACTCCTCTTGAAAACCACTCCAATGGGGTATCCCTCAATGAGTTGTCCCCATAGATCCAACGAACCCTATTCTCTAAATCCAACAAACCCATTCACGTTGGTGCCTCTAACTTGCTCGGAGGTTAGCACCTTCCTCTCTATTTTCTTGCAAGTAATCAGGTGGGGTCCATGACAATTCTACAACTGTCATTTCATCGTGCCTTTACTGTGATCAACAAAGATCCATAATTCTCGAAGTTCCTCATGCCGGAGTACATCCTCCCTAGAGTAATGTTCCAGCCCGACGAACATACTTGAACCTTGTATACTCTAACTGATCGAGTGATCCTCGGGGTTGGATATCAACGAATTTGCTTACTTTGGAGTCTCCACTTCCTTGGAGGTTATCGACCATTCCACACTATTCCTTATCTTAGATTATTGGGGGACCCACAATGATATTCATCTATAATTAAATATAGCCATATTTATGATCAATGAAACTCATTAATCCTCAGAGTCCCTCTCATCGAAGTTCACAGGTTCTAGTGACTCGAACCACTCCAATGGAACTCCCTTCATCGGATCTAACGGTTCTTGGAGTCGAATAAACAACGACCCTGATCACATCCGAGTCTTTACCTACTCGATGGTTAAGGATTTCAAATCCTCTTATACTGGTCAAACTATGAACCAATCAATGACTAGGATTAATTCTTTCACTCTCATTGATCTACGATCCATATATCCTCTCAAAGCATCCTTCATCAGGGTCCCCTATCAACCTCCTGCACTGTCATCCTGATAGCAATGTCTTCTGATTAGTGGTGGATATATATCCTCCCCAAATATGATGATAAACAATTAAGGGTGACCATCCAAAGTTATAAGCCCAATAGGGGATCATCCTCATCCTCTTGACAAACCAGGTACCAACACTTGTCATCTTCTAGGACATGTTGGCTTCCATGTTTCCATGACATGTCTGTTAATTTTTATGCCATTATTATAGTTCTTTGCATTTCAATAGATAAGAGCATCATAAGAACAATATCACTGAGAAATACACATTCACATGAGACACAAAATTTATCCTGGGAAACCCTCTAGGGGAAGAAAACCCAGCAAACTTCCTTATCATAAATAGCTTATACAATGTTCAAGAGATAACTCAAACCAATACAAATATTCCTATCCAAGAGATGCGCCACTCTTCTTCTCCTCTCTCTAACTGGTAATTGCAACTTGCCTCATAAGATAATGAGCAAGTGAGTTGTGTGTTTGAAGTGAGGCGCTAGCCTCTTATTTATATCAGACTGGCACGTGTGAAAGGTCACAACTAGCAGGGCCGACCTCTCACTCTGGGTGGGTAAACCCACCTTTAATTAATTCTAAACAAGACTTGGCACGTGTGAAAGGTCACAAACTGGCAGGGCTGACCTCTCAATCTGGGTGGGTAAAACCCACCTTTAATTAATTCAGGTTCTTCAATCTAAACTATTATCCCACTTTATTCTTCCTTTGTAATTGTCCCACGACCAATCCGCAAAAGGGGAATTTGGCCCTATTACACGCCCATGATTAATCCTCAATCCAATAATAATAATAATGACATGATTAATCCAAGAATGGATTTAACAATAACAATAAGAATGCCTTCATAGTTACATTATTTCAACACTCCCTCAACAAGAAATGGATTCTTCATCACATCATATAGTCCATCATACATCCGATGGAACAGCATTGTCAATATCATCTTGAAACATCATCTAGCACATTTACGAGTCATATCAAAGTTTCTTCATCTAAACATCATTCTAAAGAATGCTATCATCATCTGCATCACTATGTATCAATAAAAAAAATGACACCTCATCACAAAGACTAGCCGCACACACGCCACTACATTGGCCTCAATGTCACGTACCGATAAGTCGCAGCCCGTCATCACATCTTTACATCTAAACAACCAGGTCGAAGGCACATCATCATCTCAGCTTTACGTCTAACAACTATAATAAGTTTAGAATCAATAATGTCATGCTTTACTTCCAACAACCGTGTCTAGCTACGACTCATCTCATTACGCTTCAAATTAATGAGGTCAATCATGAACACATGAATCATCTTGCTTCATGTCTAACAACAAGGTTAGAAGTGATGAATCATCTTTCTTTACGTCTAACAGCTAGTTCAGAAGCAAGGATCACACATTGCCATGCTTTATGTCTAACAACCAGGGCCTAGCATGACTCATCCTGTTTATCGTCAACTGAGGCCCAAGTGACCACATGGCATCATGCCCACGCCCAAATGAGGTTCTACTACGAATTATCTTGATTTACGTCTAACAAACAGGTCAAAAGCAAGGATCACACCCATCATGCTTTCACGATAACGCCGAAATCGCAACGAATCATCTTGCTTTACGCCTAATAGCAAGGTCACAAAGGAATATATTCCCCTTCGTGAGGTTCCTTTAGATTATACCAAGCCATTCTCGAAAGTTCAAACTTCACATGAGATGAGGCTTAGTCAACACATCGAACCCTGCTCATCCGGTATAATGCATCGGAGCTCAAGGCCTCTTGTTCATGCCCAGGATGAAATGATACGATCTCATGTGCTTCAATCGTCATGGAATAAAAGATTCTATATCATTTTAATGCAGCTTGATTGTCACAAGCATAGAATCATGGTTTCTCTCATCTCCAAATCAAATAGCTCATCGAACTTCGAATATTACTTCAACCAGCGCAATGGCAATGCACTTTTGCTTCATCAGGTCGAGAAACAATGGATTGCTTCCTACTACATGAGGATCATAGCTGATCCCAAACCCAAACAACATCCCAGCGATTTTCCATAGCAATGCTTCCTACCAAACTGCATCAGTATATTCACTCAATGAGAAGTCATGATCTCCATAGCTGAGACCATAATCCACCGTACCCTTAACGTATCTCATCACATGTTTTGAAACCACTAGGTGAACATGTCTGTGTTCTACTAGAAACTGACTCAATTTGTTCACGGTAAAACAAATGTCTACTCTGGTGTTGATCCAATAATCTGTTTGTATGGTGTGGCATCTATCAAGTCTGTTGAAGTATCGACCAACAGCTTCCACTTTGCTTCCATGGGAGTATTAATGGACATGCTAGAATGCAAGTCAAATTTCTTTAAGATTTCAACCATGTAATTCCCTTGGTTAAGCAAGATCCTCTAGGACTCTGTCATACCTCAAGAACTAAGAAGTAATGCATAAGGCCAAGGTCTTCATTTCAAATTCAACAGCCCCCACATTCGACGAGTTTTTCTCTCCAGCTTACAACAAGTCCACATATATTAATAGTATTACCGGTTCATTATCCATAACTTTGAAGTATTTGGAGTCCGCTTTACCTGGCAAACCCAAGCCCATCAACAAACCATATACCACACCAAGCCTGCCAGAGCTTGCTTCAACTGTGAGGCGATTTCTTTAATCTGACAAACATGAGACTTCCCTGGATTTCACCTCAAATCTCAAGCCATATACACTTCCTATTCCTGATAACATGATCTCAAAAAGAAAGTTGTTCTACATCCATCTGGCAGCCCATTTCATCTTTGCAGCAAGAGCTATACTGGTTCCGATCGAAGTGTATCTAACCACAGAGCGAATGTCTCTTCATAGTCTAAGCCTTCCTTCTAGGAAAATCCATCAGCGACAAACCTTTTCTTTATATTTCTCAATACTTTCTGCTTCAACAACATGTTTTATTTTGAAGACACTGCAGGGATACCCATCTTTATTCTTCGATCTAAAAACTATTTCCCATACTTTGTTCTTTTATTATGGATCGGGTATTCCTCTGTCATGGCGATCTACCATTCTTTTCTCTCAATGACTTTTCATAAAGGTGTAGGCTTCATATCCGGGAGAGATCACATATCAAAGTCAAAATCGAGAATGGTTTTTGTCTTTTCACCTGTCTTGTTGTTCCTTCTCGAACACCATACTCCTCTCCATATTGAACAAGCTCTCTTGCCCAAGTACTTATTTTATGGGAGGCTTGAGGAGGTTCTTGAACTTCTTACTATATCATGGTCTTCTAGAAGTTCTCATCGTAGTTACTTACTTCCTCATCGGTTCTGAATTGGGAACTTCCTCATTGATTCAGTCCTAGGATTTGGCTGTGTCTCTTCTTTACATACTCTTCAAGCCGAATCTTCGATTTCTGCGTTGCTTTCTCAACAATTTATCACATCTCATCGGACACCACAGGGTGACCTGTGCATAGATTAAGGCCTGGATACCCACAAGATCCCACAAATATTCCCTTCTTTCCTGAGGATTCCAGCCTTTGTTTCTTTTCTTTTGTATATGAATAAACACCGATACCAAATATTTTTAGATGGTCATCTCCGCTTCTTTCGGGTGAACATCTCTTTTGGTGTCTTGTTCATGCACTTTGATAATTGCTTGCACATAAACTATTGCTATGTCAAGCTTCAGCTTCATAAGCACATAGGAAGATCTTGATCTGTGAATCATGGTCTTCATAGCTTCCATAATTACCTGTTTCCTTCATTTCAGCCAATGTGGTTTTGTTGAGGATTAGGAACAGTTCCCTGATCTCGAGATATTCCGGCTAATGGAGGATGATGGTATCAAGGCCACATACATTGGTTAGAATGAATGAGTTCTTAGGACTCCTTCTACCTTGTTTTCCCTATTCGGAAACAAGTTCTGATTTTTCCCAGTACATCCATTGCATATATGCCTTCATGATCACTTTGGAGTTCGGGTGAAACCCAGGACAACTTCTTTTCATGTATGGTAGCTACTAGAAGTTGATGTATTTCACCTTCTAGAGTCTTACATGGATTTTCAATAGCTGGGTCATGCATGTGACCCACCTTCTTTTCCACTAATGATTGCTTCATTTATGACTCCTTCTTTTAGCACTATTTCTTCTACAACCTTCGCTAGCTCTCATGTGACCCGGAGCAAGGTCAATTAAACAAGAAAGAATAATATCCTTCTGATAATATAAAGCAACAGTACGAACACTCATCACAGTATTTCCTTTAGAGCTATCACTTATGGTTTATAAACATTAAAGGTAAGGAATACACATGGAAATGAGGTCAACACCTCATAGTGTTGTGACCAAAAATTCTTCAATGGAAACCTAGAACTAACACAATAGGTTTCTCCTAGAGGAGATGTTAGTTGTTTCTGGTAAATGATTACAATAAGCCTTTTTCTCAATAGTTCTCACATGCTATCAAGTATCAATGATGATTTCTATCTCAAATAAAGTTTCATCATCTTGTCATGTGTACTTTGAATCTTGATTAATCAAACCCTGAGCCTTGTCCTCAAGAGTGAGTGCTTTTCCGTGTCTCCTCTACCAAGTGACTATGCTTTCTTTCAACTCCGTGTTCTTATATCAAGACAATACGCCATCTTGATGGGTTTGGTTAGAGGATGTTCTATGATCAAACTTTACCTCTTCTAATATTTGATCATAGCTTCAACATGCAACACTGACAAGATAATTTCATAACAAATAGATGCATTAGAATAATCACACCTGGGCAAGAATTGTTCCTCCGAATGTGTTGGATCTTGAGATCCTTCTAGATATATGGAAAGATCCCTTTCTCCTACAAATGTCACTCTTTAGGGTTTAACCATTAACCATATGTGAGTACATACCTCGATAGCATTTGCAGGTAGTGTATGACCATCTAGTAAAGAAGTTCAGAATCATTACCAAAACTTCAAGATGATTGCAACTGTTCTACTGACCTAATCAGAACAGTAATGTAACCTAACTGTTCTCAGACTGTGAATCAGAATCAACTTAGGTTTATGAGGAAACCCTAATTTTTCAAACTTCAAATTTTGTACTCGATCCGTGGGATAGGTGCTACTGAAGCTAAGGCGGTTAGATGTGGTGCAGTCATGCTTTTGAAAATCCAACTTTTACCCCTTCTAACTTGATTCGGCAGATTGACTGAAGCTTGCTTTTCTAGTACTAGCTGTACTTCGGTACTGGGTTTTTGGTTTTGGTACTCAGGAAACTAGGGGTTTCACTTTTCTGAGATCTAGCCATCAAATGTACCGGCGCTAAAATGATCCTTGGGGAGGGTATATTTGTGAGGTTAGGAGATGAAAAGAGATACTTTTCAAAACCCTAATTTTGGGCACGGTAACAGTGACATTTTTCCTCTCCTGCAAAATATGCTTTCTTCAAGTTGGCTCGGATACCATGTTAATGTTTATGCCATTATTATAGTTCTTGCATTTCAATAGATAAGAGCATCATAAGAACAAATGAGAAATACACATTCACAGAGACACAACATTTATCCCGGGAAACCCTCTAGGAAGGAAACCCAACAAACTTACTTATCATAAATAGCTTATACAATGTTCAAGAGATAACTCAAACCAACACGGAAAGTCCTCCCCAAGATGCAATTACTCTTCTTTCTCCTCTCTTAACTGGTAATTGTAGCTTAAGGCTCATAACATAATGAGCAAGTGAGTTGTGGTTTGAAGTGAGGCCTAGCCTCTTATTTATACCGATCGGCATGTGTGAAAAGGCCTCAACCGGGTTTACTTTCTCACTCGGGTGGGTAAAACCACCTTTAATTAATTTAGTCTTCCATTATAACCGTTGGGGCCTACTTATTCTCGCCTTTTGTAATTTCTCGATGACCAATCCACAAAAGGGGATTTGGTCCTTATATACCATCGACATGACAATTCAATGGGGATTAATCCAATAACAATAATAATAATAATGACATGATTAATCCTCAATTGGGGATTAATCCAATAACAATAATAATAATAATGACATGATTAATCCGCAATGGGGATTTAATCCAATAATAATAAGAATGCTCTTCGTAGTTACATTATTTCAACAATGTCACGTTGAATTCATCTTATATATTTTATCTCTTATATGATAAGGCACGAAACCAAGGGTTGCAACCATGTTCCCCCCACCCGACCTCAATCATTGAGATTCATCACTCAACCTCCGACAAATCAATGGTTCACCTTTTCTCTCGAAACTCCTCCTTATTAGAGTGTCTTTGTTTTGATTTCATTTACTACTCCAAGTCAACCACTCTGATCACACATGCTCAAAAAATCAAATGGTCCTTTTTAATTTGATCCAGTGGATGTAGTAAGCCTTGAAATTCCCAACCAATCACTAGACAAGGTAGTAAATTTCTCTTCCTAGTGGCGACCCTCATGATATCTGACGACTGTGATCCCACAACAGCCTATGTGATATCTATGGTCCTCAAACTCCCTCTTCTAACCTCCTTTCCAAAACCTTTAACTAGTCTTACACCAATAGACTATCAACTGGATCCAACGATCCAAAATCCACCATAGCCATGTTCCGACAAATTAACAAGCACTATTGAATCAAGACTTCCCTCGTCATATTCCTATTACAATATATCCCTTGTGCTCTCCGATGAGAACCCCATCAAATCAATGGTCCATATCTGCTCACCACACCAATCCAATGGCTGCAAATTATCCCGCTTGAACTCAGGTTCTCCTTTAGGAAAATAGTCTGATCTTAGACTTAACCATTCTAAGATATCTTTAGGTTTATAACAAGGGTTTTACTAGGGCTTCTTGAATTTGGATTTCACTCTTAAATTGACTAAGGCATCCATACCTCAAATCCCGGTTAAGGATATTACATCCCACAAGCCTTCCATTTCAATGGATAAGGGAAACATAGGGGTTTGAATGGTTAAGGTCCATTCCTGGACTTAGTAGTCCAATGACCTTTCACATGAAACCCATTACAACAATCTACTACTATGAACACATGAACAATAATACACAACCATTCATTCTCATTACAGATTCTGGTCCAATTATCACGAAATTTCACCCATCAACCAATACAGGGTAATCTACCCTCCAGAACCAATCAAAATGTTGATCTATTCATATGTACAAGACTTGTACAATTCACATAATTTCCACATTCAATCAAGCACAACGATTTTCCTATAAAATGAGAAATCATCCTAGTAACAAGAATGCAAACTTAGGAATGTACGACATAAATTTAGTCATCCAATCACATTAATTACATGAACAATAAACAATTTATCCTTGTTGTTAATATGAAATGGGAAAAACAACAAGAATACTTATCTATTCAATGAAAATATTAAATAGCCATCTAATTGCATGTGTTTTCCTTTCCACCCAACCATAGGCTTTGTGTTCTCAGTCACTTCAGCAACAAGCCACCCCCATACCAAGCCATGATACCACCAAGGAATCTCTCTCAGGTTCTCATGCCCCAAAGTCTGATTTGGTATGTCTCTCCCCCTTGTTGTTTTCCCTCATGCATTTTTTTCTTGCATGCCCCACCCAAGAAGGTTCTCAACTTGTCCTCTTCCTTCTGTTAGAAGGAACTTGAGGGGTCAATCTGGGCTGCATAATTGGTACCTTGTTGTACCTATGGTTAACAACTTCTGTTTTCCTAGCCAGATTTCCCATACCTATATTCACGGGAGTGGCTTGGTGTTCAACTAACAACCCCTTCCCATTAACTAATTTGTCTTGAAATCGGGGCTAAGGGAAATAATATAAATATTTCCAAATTAATGTGTCAACATGGAGGTTTCTCTTATTTTAGTATAATGAGCGCCCCCCCTCAATAAGTTCCCTCATTCTTTCCTCTAGTCGTATCATGTACAATACTTTTAAGGATTCATCCCACAATCAACTAGTTGGCATTTCAATCAAAGGAAATACAATTACAATATTTATATGCCATTCTTTGGAAATCATTAACATGACTAATTACATATAATCAGGGGGTTTAGAAAGGATTTTAATTAATCATGTATATGTATATGTCTAAATACATATACATATCACACATATGACCTTATGTTGTAAACAATGTAACATATAATGAAAAAAAGATGAAAAAAAATGTTTATGATAACATGCCTTATGTATCACACACATGAAACCAAGTGTGTGTGTTTTCTAGTGCCGATGTACACATAAACATTGTCACACCACACACACCCACACACAAGATAAAGTTATGTGTATGTGTGGGTGTGGGTGAAAGAGAGAGGAGGATGCAACCGCATATGAAATTATAACCTCTAACAATAACACAATAACACTTAACTCTAGACATTATTATTATGTCTTCATCATTTAAATCAACTTACTATGAAAATAAATGTTGTAGTTTTCCATCTTTAAAAAAAATTAATCATATAATTTCTATTTTTTTCCCTTGTTTCACTGTACCTAATTAGATTGAATAGCTAGACAAAAGGCAAAATCGTTAATTATTATTTTGGTAGTTGTAGAGTAGTGCATACATCCACACACGAAGTATATTGTTCGCATAAGGGTTAGTAATAACACATAGTTCTAGATGATATCGCTATGTTTACGTGAATTATATAAATTTGGATATTCCGATGGTAAGTAAGTTAGGTATCCTTATTCATTTTTAATGAGCTTGAATACTCAAACCTTTGAATAATATGATGTGTTTATGCTTTTCATAGATTTAGAATAGTAATTAAATGGAGTTATAGTATCTTAAAGTTTTTCAATTAATGAAAGATAGATAATGTTGTTTTTTTTAGATATATGGGAATGGGTAACTGGCTAGGATTACCTAGGCGAGGCCCAAGTTCAAATTCAGTTGGTTGTCACAATAAACCCTAGGCTAGTGCCAACAGCTCGCAAGACAACGCCTAGAAGGAAACGTATGACTTAGTAAGGATCGAGACACCCATGAGGGAGGAATCTATCCTTCCAACCTTATCACAACTAGTCATGCTTCATCGTGGATTTGAACCCGGATGGAAAGCGTGCAAGCACAACTTCCCATAGTGTTGTTGATCAAACTTTTACTATTGTGTAGCAAGGTTAAGTTTTTAAATATGGATACTTGGCTTATGGGAATTACACTAATTAATAGTAATGGATGAAAAATTACACAATCTCTTCAAGACAAGTAATGTAATGAACCCTTTCCTCTCCTCAAGTAGCTAGCCATTGAAATGATTAAGAGACATAGAAAATTTATTGTTACAATTTATGTGTTATATCGAGATAAAACATTGAATTTCATGTTAGCTCGTAACTATTATTATTCCTACCTTAATTACCATAAAACAAAAATCTTATGTATATGTACAAATGATTGAGATGGTATATTCACATGTACAATTACTTGACATGGAAAATTAACTTGCCTTAGTTGCAACTCATGGCTCACCTTCTTTCCCTTGCTTGAGGTTATGGTATTCCTTGGTTAATATGTTATTCCTAGCTTAAGAAGAGCCACCTCAAATGGATGAACGACATGATCATAATAGCATTGATAGGATCATAACCTTAATGTTGCTAATTTCTTATTAGTGTCATAGAGCTAGTTATACAAAATGATGACTTGATAATGTTAATGATGTTGATTCAATGTTATTGGCGTTCTTGATTATATTGATGCATTTAGAGATATTGATTTTTTTGATGATATCCATGCTCTTATTGATATTAATGATTTAATCGATTCTCTTGATGTGTTTGGTGATATTGATGCCCTTGATAATATTATTGATTTGGTGTTGATGTTATTAATGATTTTATGTTACTGAAGCTCTTGATGATATTGATTCTTTTATGATATTAATTATTATGATGATGTTGACAATATTGATGATTTGAAGGTGATGGCAATATTGGTAATGTAAAATGATTTAATGCCATAACTTATCATATTGATGATACTAATGATCAAATAGTGATTTGTTGGTGACTTTAATTTTTTAATGGTATTTGATGTTTTCAGTTGAGGATACTTGATTTTATCATGATATTAATTTAACCATGATTTGACAATGTTGATGGTATTGATGATATTGATTGGACATATTATGAGGTTGATAATGTTGATGACATTGATGATTTAACTAGATGATATTGATGATATTTTATTATTGGAATGGTGGATACACATACTAATCGATGTTGATATCAATGACTTGGAAGGATATTCAACTCTGATATGATAATGGATGTCTTTATCTATGTCAATATTTTGTAGTGTATCACATATGGGAATTATTTATGATTAATGTGGTGATAAATATTGGTTCAATATTTCAATAATCATTTCTAGTGTATCTCGAATAACAAAGATGATGATTGTTGGCATTTCCTATGTAATATTAACTCGTTTGTTAAAAAATATTGTTAGTGTTAGTGTTTCTATTCAATTGACACTTAATGTATGATGCTCAAAGATTGGTATTAAATATTATGATTAAAGAAATGAGGTAGCAATGACAAAGTGTGTTGGTTGTGGAGCCTAGAAGAGGTTTGTGTTTTGTTCTCTCCACGATTATCCCCATGCGTTATTACGTTGCACTAGGCATAGAGGCAGGGGGGTCACAAGGGTGTGGAGTCCCCGAGAAAACTTTTTGGGTGGTTTTGGTACACAGTTTTCCAACCCATGGTTTTCTAATTCCAATTAAGGAATTTAGGTTATAATCTAATCCAGGTCAATGGATTTTCAGATGTTGCGGGATCTTGTATACTATATTATAATGGTGAAGTTAATACAATGAGAGAAATTTACACCTAGATGACACAAATTAAAGTACTACCCTATTATGTTCTTACAAAATAAAAACAAATAAAATGATGTTAATTTTTTTTATCAAAAGGAGTTAGGAAAGATTTCCAATACATTTAACCTTTTTCCAGAATTGATGAAGAAGTTTTAGATTGGATGGAGCCATTTTATCACCCTAATGAACCAAATATTTGTTGCAAGATTATGACCCTCTTTGGACCAAAATTTTACTTCCACATTCAACTCTCTATAAACATGGGTGAAGGAGACTAGTGTAAAAACTATGATCTATTGACATCAACAAACATACCTTGTCAACTTATCGGGTTTACCCTATGAAAGGGCCCAATTACACCTTCCTTTGTTAAAATCGAAAACCTACTAGTTATGGTCTAGAATCCATAAGATCAAGTGTAATAAATAAAATGAAACTATCATGCAATGAAAAGTGAAACATGGAATCCCACACAATCTCATTTCTAAGGATATTTAGTAATTTAACTCACTCTTCAAGATATATCTCTTGATAACCAATATTACCTTGTAATAATTATTCACCAACTCAACTTACAAATTAATTATCTACTGGCCCAAGTTACAAATTAAAATCCACTAGGAATGGCATGTGTAACTTAAACTAATTGAAATTAACAAATTGAAATATTGGATCAAATGAGCTCACCTGCCCAAAT
>SNQJ01S0088177.1:0-33540 GCA_010110895.2 Picea sitchensis | reverse complement strand
GAAGTGATCACCTCAAGGGGGAAATCGCGAGTGACCCTAGGGGGAAATGAGACGGAAAGTCAAATGATGAGATGAATTCCCCTATAGGTCAAGTTACTATGTGGAAGATGGCTTAATGGCACATCTCGGAAGTGGTTTAAGGTTGCCAGGTCTTTGGGTACCTACAGAAAGTGCTTGTACCCGCTCGAGACATAAGAAAAGGCAAGTATTCACATAGTATGTTAAGTAGAAAAGCAAGTTAAACTTGTTGTCCCTAACTGCAGCAATAAACAAATATGTATATCAGCAATGAAATCAAGTAATTACTACAGATTAAACCACTTAACGCTTCAAAGATTAGTTCAGTTATGAAGCGTAAATCATGTAGATAAGTTCTCAACACTCTAGCACAACTTTTAGTGGTATTAGATGGTTGTTATGATAATTTATCAGAGTATATTTGTGACATCCAAGTGGCTGTAGCAGTGATTTTCTACAACAGCAGCGGTTAACAGTGAAAACAAGGAAGTAATCCAACCAAAAGTTCACCAGTTAGCAGTATAATAATAATAATGGCTTACTAGCAAATTTCCACGGTCAAATTGCAAGTTAGAGTCAAGAAAAGTAGATGATTCTCTGTAGCCCAAATAGCTGTAGATTTTAAGTTGTTATAGCTCCAAGAAGATCAAGAGAACTAAGACGCCCTAGAGGGTTTAGCAACCTCAAGGCATCCAGAAAAGACCCCAAATGAAATGGAGATTAGGGGTTGAAGTGCGGAAAGTGACGAGTATGGTCGGGAATGGCACGATGAGTCACCAAGAGGACCTTCCAGTATAAAACCTATCCCTAAGGGTGACCCACTTACTAGGGCGCAATGTTAACCACAAAAGTAAAATGCAGCAAAGAGCATAATGTGCAAGCAAACCTTACATAATCGAAAGCAGTAATAGATGCAACAAACTCAAATGCCTCAAAGATTGAAATGACAGTGAGCATAATACCTGGCTTGCACCTCATGGAGCAAGACCCAATGTCTTTCTTAAGCCAACTGATGTGGTGGATACTGTTGCGATGAACCTGGAGCTGCAGTGGTGAGGTGGGTCTCTGTCTGTGCAAGTGGACACTGCTGGTCAAACTGTCTCTCGATAATACGTGTCTACAACCTGAGGGCCTTGAGACATCATCTCCTTCGTTATCCCTAGGAGTTGGGGATAACACCTTCAATATAAATGTTAAAATCCCTAACAATTTCAGCGTTAACTTATGGCGAATCCACAAGACATATAATTTATAGAAACCTTGAAGACAATGTTAGTTGAAAATCAAATCTGCAATCAGACAATTTCGGACCCCTGAAAACCTCATATAGATACAGATGAGAATAGATGGAGTTTAAGTACATACTCTCATCTCATCACAAGTTGGCGCAAGCCTCCAAGCTCTCCAAAACCCTAGCCGAGGAAAACCAAGGAAAACCCTAGATCAACCAAAGATACTCCAACAAGGTATAGTCACCACTGGCAAGCCCTCCTTGGCCTCGTGCAAGGCATCTCCTCTTTTCTTCCGCCTTAATAAGTACAATTTAGGGTTTATCGCCTGACAATAAAAGCATAAACCAGAGCTGAAATCATTGCAATCAATGGAGGTTTACACTCGTAAATATTTCCTAGTCCCTTCTGTTATCGCAGAAGTTGTAGGTTGTGCAAAGCCCGACCCAAACCACAATATGGCGACAACTAAGAGAACACCTACCCACTGTCAGCTTAGATAGGCATTACGGTCACTTTAGAGATGAAGTCGTCCCCTCAAGGGGAAATCGCGAGTTACCCTAGGGGGAAATGAGACGAAAAGTCAGATGATGAGATGAATTCCCCTATAGGTCTAGTCACTATGTGGAATATGCCTTAATGGCACATCTCGGAAGTGGTTTAAGGTTGCCAAGTCTTTGAGTACCTACAGAAAGTGCTTGTACCCGCCCGAGACACAAGAAAAGCCAAGTATGCACGTAGTATGTTAAGTGGACAAGCAAGTTAAACTTGTTGTCCCTAACTGTAGAAGTAAACAAAGATGTATATCAGCAATGAAATCAAGTAACTACTACAGATTAAACCACTTAACGCATCAAAGATTAGTTGAGTTATGAAGCACAAATCATGTAGATAAGTTGTCAACACTCTAGCACAACTTTTAGTGGTATTAGATGGTTGCTATGATAAGTTTTCAGCGTATATTTGTGACAGTCAAGTGGTTGTAGCAGTGATTTGATACAGCAGCAACGTTTAACCATGAAAACAAGGAAGTAATCCAACCGAAAGTTCACCAGTTAGCAGTAGAATAATAATAATAATGGCTTACTAGCAAATTTCCACGGTCAAATTGCATGTTAGAGTCAAGAAAAGTAGATGATTCTCTGCAGCGCAAATGGCTGTAGCTTTTAAGTATTTAAAGCTCCAAGAATATCAAGAGAACTAAGACGCCCTAGAGGGTTTAGCAACCTCAAGGCATCCACAAAACATGCCAAATGAATTGGAGATGCGGGGTTTGAGTGTGGAAAGTGACGAGTATGGTCAGGAATGACATGATGAGTCACCAAGAGGACTTTCCAGTAGGAAGACTATCCCTAAGGGTGACCCACTTACTAGGGCGCATTGTCAACCACCAAAGTAAAATGGGGCAAAGAGCATAATGTCCAACCAAACGTTACATAATCAAAAGTAGTAATAGAAGCAACAAACTCAAATGCCTCAAAGATTGAAATGACATTGAGCATAATATTTGGCTTGCACCTCATGGAGCAAGACCCATTGTCTTTCGAAAGCCAGTTGATGTGGTGGATACCGTCGCGATGAACCTGGAGTTGTGGTGGCGAGGTGGGCCTCTGTCTGTGAAAGTGTACACTGTTGGTCAAACTGTCTCTCGATACTCCATGTCTGCAACCTAAGGGCCTCGAGACATCATCTCCTTAGTTATCCCTGGGATTTGGGGAAAACACCTTTAATATAAATGTTAAAATCCCTAACAATTTCAGCGTTAACTTATGCCGAATCTGCAAGAAATATAATTCCTAGGGTTTCAAACCCAAGCACCCTACACGAGGTTAACCTACGATTCCCGGGAAGCACACAACTGAAACACAACTCCTCCTTCACCAAAAGAGTGATTTCAGCAAGAATGCTCCAATACTACGTGGGAATTTCATGAATTTAGATTTCTTTTGCAAGTTCATAAATTTCACCTCCTTCGAGGTTCCGCGGATCTAATCGCTGCGAATTATCATCGTTAGTGTTGAACTGAATATTAATTCCAGCAGCAAATAACAAACACTATTTCACTTCACATCAACCCCAATACACAAGGGAATGCAAGATACAAGGCATGTAATATATGGCAACAAGTTCCATCCCTTTGGGGCAAGCTTTTCATGCATAAACCAGATCTGAAATCACCGCAATCAATGGAGGTTTACACTCGTAAATCTTTCCTAGTCCCTTCTGTTATCGCAGAATTTGTAGGTTTCCGAAAGCCCGAGCCAAACCACAATATGGCGACATCTACGAGAGCACCTACCCACTGTCAACTAAGATAGGTATTCTCGTCACTTTAGAGATGAAGTGATCACCTCAAGGGGGAAATCGTGAGTGACCTTAGGGCGAAATGAGACGGAAAGTCAGATGATGAGATGAATTCCCCTATAGGTCAAGTTACTATGTGGAATATGGATTAATGGCACATCTCGGAAGTGGTTTAAGGTTGCCAAGTCTTTGGGTACCTGAAGAAAGTGCGGGTACCCGCCCGAGACACAAGAAAAGCCAAGTATGCATGTAGTATGTTAAGTGGACAAGAAAGCTAAACTTGTTGTCCCTAACTGCAGCAGTAAACAAAGATGTATATCAGCAGTGAAAACAAGTAACTACTAAGATTAAACCACCTAACGCATCAAAGATTAGTTGAGTTATGAAGCATAAATTATGTAGATAAGTTCTCAACACTCTAGCACAACTTTTAGTGGTATTAGATGGTTGTTATGATAAGTTTTCAGAGTATATTTGTGACAGCCAAATGGCTGTAGCAGTGATTTTCTACAGAGGCAACGTTTAACCATGAAAACAAGTGTTCAATGTTTATAAGCCACTCTTCTTCTTCTCTCTCCAACTTCTAATTGCGGCTTGCCTCATAAGAAAATGAAGCTATTGAGTGTGTCTTAGAAGTGAGAGCGTAGCACTCCCTATTTATATCAATCACGGCACATGTAGTGGCCATCTGGCGAGGAGCCGCGACCTCGACTCTAGGTGGAGTAAGCCCACCTTTAATTAGTCAGGCCTTCCATTATATAGCTAACGGGGGCCGACTTCTTATTGACACTTTGTAATTGTCCAATGACCAATCACAAAAGTTGGTCATTATACAATTACCTACATGATTAATCCTCAATGGGGATTAATCCAATATCAATAATAATAATAATGACATGATTAATCCGCTTATTAAAGTTTAATCCAATAATAAAATAATAATAGAATATAGCCAGCGGTTACATTATTTCAACACTCCCCTTAACAAGAAGGGTGTTCTTCATCGGCATCAGGCGAGAAGTGCATCATCAGTGGCATCCGGAGGACGGTATCGTCAATATCATCTTGAACCATTGTCTAGCACATTTCACGAAGAGTCATCGAAAGTTTTCTTCATGTGACATCATCATTCTCGAAGAATGCTATCATCATCGCATCAAATATGTATTAGTAAAAGTGATACCTCGGTACAGCACTAGGCTGTCACATCACGATACTACACTAGCTCAATGTCGGCCCGGTTAAGCTGGTAACCGATTAATCAATGCATCTTGCTTCGTCTAACAACTAGATTAGGAAGCAAAAGTAATATCATCATCTTTAAACTTCGTCTAACAACTAGATTGAGCGGTAATCTGCGGTATCATGCTTTATGTCTAACAACTAGGTCGAGAAGCATGACTCATCTTGCTTCGTCACGACAGCTTCTGGGTCGAAGCAAAGACACATCAACATCACAAACTTCGTCCAACAGCGAGTTGAAGCAAGGAATCATCGGCGATTATGCTTCGATCTAACAACTGGGTCGAAGCATAACTCATCTTGCTTCGTCTAACAAGCAGTCGAGGAAAAGAAAGGAACACTGCAGTCATGCTTTACATCTAACAGAGGTGCGGCTTTGTGACTCATCTTTGCGCTAGATCTAACAACTGGAGTCGGAAGGAAGGAATCAGCGGTGTTATGCTTTACGTCTAACAACTAGGTCGGAAGCATAACTCATCTTGCTTCACGCCTAACAACAAGGTCAGAAGAAAGGATCACCGCAGTGTCATGCTTACGTCTAACAGCGAAGTCGGAAGCATGACTCATCTTGCTTCGTCTTCGCAGCTAGGTGGAAGCAGAAGAGGCCACATCTCCTTTTCAAAGGTCCTTTTGGACAATACCGAAGCTTATCTCGAAAGTGTTCAAACTTTACACTAGATAGAGGCTTAGTCATCACATCGGCAACTTTGTTCATCCATGCTAATGTAATGGAGCTTCAAGGCTCCTCTATACCATGTCACGGATAAAATGATAGTGGATCTCTATGTGCTTCAACTGTCGTGGAACCACCACGGGATTCTGTCATTTTAATACAACTTTGATTATCACATAGAATGCGGTTGCTCTCATCCTCAAATCAAATAGGCCTGTCAAAAAACTTTCGAAGCCATACTTAACCCGTAGCCGAACATCTTGCGGTAATATACTCTGCTTCCGTTGTCTTTGAGAAATATCTTGAATTGCTTCTACGCGCCGCGAGATCATAGGCGATCCCAAAGCGAAACAACATCAGGAAGTGCTTTTAAATACGATAGCAGCTACGCCCAATCGCATCGATTATATCCAGCGAGTAAACGAAGTCATGATACCTCCATCATAGTTGAGACCATAATCCATGGCACCTTTAAAGGTACCTCATCACATGTTTTGCAACCACTAAATGAATGCGTCTGGGCTCCACCAAAGCCCGACTCAAGGTGTTCGCGCAAAGCGGATAATGCGATGCGGTGTTAGATGAATCGGCGATCAATGAATGCATGCATGAGTGGCATCTATCAAATTTGAAGTATCGTCGGCTGACCCCGACGGCTTCCATGGAGTGTATTGTGGACTTGCATTCTTTACATGTCGAATCTCTGAATTTGACCGATTATTGCCCCTTGGTTAAGGAAGATTCTTTCGGGACTTCTGCCATACCTCAAGACCTAAGAAGTAATGCATTAGGCCAAAGGTCTTTCATTTCAAATTGAGGCAAGTCTCTGTTTACATTCGGCGATGATATTTTTCTTCTCCATTTAAGAATAAGTCATCCACATACGATAATAGTAGTAATGCGGTTCATTCTCCATGATGATCTTGAAGTAGAGATTTTTATCTGCTTTACTCTTGAAGTGAAGCCAAACTTGTCAAAGCTGTCTATCACGGCCATACCAAGCTCACGGGAGCTTATCTTCAATCCATTATAAAGGCTTTCTTCAATCGTGGAACGCCGAGACTTCACATGCTTCAACCTCAAATCCTTGGGGGTTTGCTCTATATACACTTCCTCTTCAATGATACCATTCATAAAAGATGTCTTCACATCCATCTACGGTAGCTTCCATTTCATCTTGGCGGCAACAGCTATAATGGTTCTGACCGAAGTGTATCGTCCATAGAATGTCTTCATAGTCAATTCCTTCCATACAGGAAGAAGCCACGGCGACAAATCTTGCCGCAGTGACAAATCTTGCTTTATATTTCTCAATACTTCCATCGTGACATGTTTTATCTTGAAGAGCCATTTTGATGATACCCACATCCTTACCTTTTGGCACGGGGACAATTTTCCCATACATCATTCTTCATTATGGATTGGTATTCCTCTGTCATGGCAATACGCCCATTCAACCTAATACGGATGGCCTCTTCTTCAAAACATGTGGTTTCCTCATCAAGTAGATTGCACATCAAAATTGTGTATGGCGGATTGGAGAATGGATTTGGTCTCTTTACCTATCTTGTGGTTCCTTTTGGAACACCATACTTCTCTCCATCTTGAATAAACTCTCTTGCCCAAAATTTCTTTATGGGAGAAGGTCATTTGAGAAGTTCTTGAACTACGTGATATCACATGATCTTCGAGTCTCCTCATCGGAAGCTATGACTTCCCCTTACGAGGTTATTTCTGGGAACTTCCTCCGCAGTTCTATAGATCACGGGATTTCACAGGGTTCCTCTTCACATACCTCTTCAAGGCATCTTCGATTTCTTAAGTGAAGCTTCTTCATCAAGGTCCAGATCCTGCTAATTTCAATATAGTGGTACGACCCGGTATGTATATTTTGAAGGCCTTGGATACCTCACGGTATCCAAAAAATATTCCCGCTAACTCTGAAGGGTCCAACTTGTTTCTCTTTTCTTTTAGGTATATGAATAAGCAATGGATAGCCAAATGTTTTGAGATGGCTTACCTCACGAAGCTCTTTAATTGAACATATCTTAAATTGTCTTGAGCCCAAGTGCACTATGGGGCAATGGGTTTTGCACATAAACAACCGTCATTCTTTATGCATAAGAAGATAGGAAGACCTTGATCTTCCTGACTTCGGTATGAGTTCTACGTTCTTGTTCACGGCTACACCGTTTTTATTTGGAGATCTTGATCCCAACATCTTTGCGAATATTCACAAATTCTTTTGAGGTATATTCTCCTCCATTATCTTACTTGATTATCTTAATCTTCCTTACATAAGGGTTCTCTTATCAAGACTTTGAATTCCTTGATCTTGTTAATGAATACTTCAAATATATCTGGGTCTTCTGAGGAGATAATCATTAATGAATGATACATAGTATACATACTACCCATTATTGGAGGATGATGGCATTGGACCACATACATCGAATGAATGAGTTCTAGGACTCTTTTTGCCTTCTTGTCCCTCTTCAGCGGGTTCTTGGCGTTCTTCCCTTGTGCATCCAGCATATGCCTTCATGTTCACCTTTGATTTCTGGTAAACCTGTGACATCTTGCATATGTATGGTAGTATATGAATTGATGTGAGCTAATCTTCTAGAGTTCACATGGATTCTTCAATAGTGTGGGTCTTGGCAGCTTCTGAGTAACCCACCTCCTTCGGCCCTAGCGATGATTTAGCTTCATTTATGATTCTTCTTCCTTGCGTTTCCTTCTACAACCTTATTTATGAAAACATCATGAGCACGGAGCAAAGGTCAACAAAGGGAAACAACAAGCAAGAATAATATCCTTCTTGATAATATAAAGCAATACTTGCGAACAAGGAAATCATCTGTAGCTCCTTTAGAGCTTATTACTTATAATTTAGCAAAGATTAAAAGGTAAGGAATACAATACTAAATGGGGGCAACACTTTCTCTTAGTGTTGTGACCAGCATTCTTCAATGGCAGCAATGCAAGAGCCTACGGGGAAGTTTCTCCTAGAGGAGAGTGTTATTCATATCCAAACAAAGTATTCTCACATGTTATCAAGTATAATACTTTACGATGATTTATATCTCAATAAAGTCATTAGCTTGTCATGTGTACGCTGAATCTTGATTAATCAAACTTTGAGCCTTGTCCTCAAGAATGACTACTTGTTTTTCTTCCAGGTCTCCCTCACTCAAGTGGCAGTACTTTCTTCAACAATAGTATAGAAGACAATATGCTATCTTGACAAAGATTAGGTTAGAGGATAGCTCTATGATCAACTTTTTAAATCCTTCTAATGATTTGATCAGCAAAACTTCAACATGCAACAACGATCAAGATAATTTCATAACAAATAGACCATATTAAGAATAATCACAGGTTGCATCATTCCTCACGAATGTGTTGGATCTTGAGATCCTTCGGATCTATGGAAAAAGATCCCTCACCTGCAAATACTCTTTAGGTTTAACCATTAAACATATCAGCGAAAGTACATACCTCGGATAGCATTTGGTAGTGGCTCCATCTGATAGCGGCGATAATCTTTACCAAAACTTCAAAATTGATTACCAGTAGTTACAACGGTACGCAAAGCTATGTGATCTTTACAAGCTGAAAAGCGTAACTGAATGCACAGCTGGCTGGTTACCGAGGCTGCTGGCCTGCAACTTGGGGTTTTATGAAACTAATTTTTCAAAATTCGAATTTTTGAAATTCCACGATCCGGATAGTCATTTGTGAAGTTAAAATTTTGTGATGCGATTGGAATTTCGAAATCCAACTTTTACCCTTCAAATCTGATCATGAATTTTTTGAATTGCTTGGTTTTTGTTATACATTTTCACGGTTTTACAGTTTTTAAAATTTTGCTGTGAAACTAGGGTTTCCCCACTTTTACCGAGGAAGACAACCCTTTGAAAAAGAAGGTGTGCTCCCAAATTACCAAGAAATGATCTAGCAGGGGAGGGTGCGACTTTCTAGGAGGTTAGGGAGGTACGAGAAATACTCACTTTGCAAAACCCTAATTTTTGATGCGATAGCAATGGCGTTTTTCCTCTTGCAAATTGTGTTTCCCTCAGGTTGGCTCACGATACCCATGTTAATGTTTATGCCATTAGTATAATTCTTTGCATTTCAATAGATAAAAGAGCATAATAAGAACAAGATCCTTTGAGAAATACATTCACAAGAGACACAACATTTATCACCGGAAACCATCTGGGGAAGCCACAACAAAACTCATACGATGGCTTATACAATGTTCAAGAGATAACTTCAAAACCAATCTGAAAGTCCTCCCCAAGAGATCGCCACTCTTCTTCTCCTCTCAACTTCTGAAATTGCAGCTTGCCTCATAAGATAATGGAAGCAAGTGAGTGGTATCTTAGAAGTGGTAGCTAACTCTTATTTATATGTCGGCGATGTGAAGAGTCACCATCTAGCGAGGTCGGCCTCTCACTCTAGATAGTAAAACCCACCTTTAATTAATTACGGGCCTTCCATTATAATTGTTGAGTGACTTCTTTTCCACAACACTTTGTAATTGTCCAATGACCAATCGACAAAAGGGGATTTGAGTCCTTATCACGATTACCAACATGATTAATTCTCAATGGAGATTAATCCAATATCAATAATAATAATGACATGACTAATCCACAATAGGGGATTTAATCCAATAATAAAATAATAATAAGAATTCTCTTTGCGGTTACATTATTTCCAGCGGAAAACAAGGAAGTAATCCAAACAAAAGTGCACCGGTTAGCGGTAGAATAATAATAATGGCTTACTAGCAAAATTTCCCGCAGTCCATTGCAAGTTAGAGTCAAGAAAAGTGGAATGATTCTGCAGCCCAAATGGTTGTAGCTTTTAAGTTGTTATAGCTACAAGAAGATCAAGAGAACTAAGGCGCCCTAGAGGGGTTTTAGCAACCTCAAGGCATCCACAAAAGATCCCAATTGAAATGGAGATGAGGGGTTGATGTGGGGAAAGTGACGAGTATGGTGGGAGCCAACTACGATGAGTGCGGCAAAGGACCTTCTAGTAACAAAGCGTAACCCTAAGAGTACGACCCGGCTTATTAGGGCGCAATTTCAACCACCAAGGTAAAATGGGGAAAAGAGCATAATGTCCAAGCAAATGTTGCATAATCAAAGGCGTGTGCGTGCAACAAACTCCAAATGCTCAAAGGTGAAATGACCTTTGGGCATAATACCTGACTTACCTCGCTATGGAGCAAGACCAATGTCTTTGAAGCCGAGGTGATGTGGGGTGGATACCCGATGCGTGATGAACACGAGTTATGGATTTGCGAGGGTGGATGCAATGCATTGCAAGTGGACCTTGTTGGTCAAACTGTCTCTCGATGATTAGATATTACGCAACTTTGAGGGGCCTGAGATATCATCTCCTTAGTTATCCTAGGAGTTTGGGATAACACCTTCAATATAAATTGTTAGGGATTTTAACATTTACTCATGACGAATCCGCAAGACGTATAATTGCTAGAAACCTTGAAGAAAATGTTAGCTAAAAATCAATTAGCAATTAGACAATTTTGGACCCTTGAAAGCCTCATATAGATATAGATGAAACTAGATGGAGTTTAAGTACATACTCTCATCTCATCAAAAGCTGGTGCAAGCCTCCAAGATCTCCAAAACCATAGCCGAGGAAAACCAAGGAAACCCTAGATAGGCGAAAGATACTCCAACAAGGTAGGGTCACCACTAGCAAGCCCTCCTTGGCTTGGTGCAAGGCGTCTCCTCTTTTTCTTCCTCTTAGAGAATTTTACTATTTGGGGGTTTTATTGCGACAATAAATCCCTAAAAATTACAACTAAAGTGATTTTGTTCTTATATTATATCATATGACTTCTGACACTTGTTATGATTTTCATCAATGTATATATTTACATTTAAACTGCTATTGTATTTAGAGTGTTCTGATTCGGTTTTGTGTGCTTTTATTTCCACAGTTTCTAAACTATCCACGAGGATTCTTGCGGGTCTTCACTTGGAAAAATGAGTATGGTTGACCCTTGCCCAACTTGTTAGTGTACAGAATATTCTCCTTCTAGAAGGGTAATAAATTCTATCTATCTATTAGGTTTGAGGTCATTGTGGTCTCTGGTAGTTTTTTTATTTTTCTTTTTGTCAATTTGCAAAATCTTTTGGTTACAACATAAATTAGAGCAGAGTAATTAGTAGATTAGCGAGGATGTATATGCATTTTAATACACAAGATTCATGACTTTCTTTTGTATTTTAAGATTGTTTTACGAGGGCTTACAATACCGGATAAATTCATTCCTACCTACAAAGAAGAAAGAAGCCAAATCCAAGACAAAGGACATCCAAGGTAAAGAAATAAATGAACGAAGGGATAAGTGGAAATAACTTAGGTAGCGATATAGAAGATTAAAAGTTCCTTATCATTTATCATATCAGGCTTATTCCTTATGTTGATGCATGAGTAGTGGAAAAGTTTGAAGTTGAAGTTACGCATCGTCTTGTACACACACACACACATGATTTTAATGGATGTAGTGCTACTCTTTAGAAATGCCATGTTCATGTGTTCATTGATCTCTTGATAGGAACAATGGAAGCGAGAGAAAAAGTGGACTGTTGGAGAAAGCATGGCGCGACAAAGAAGAGAGAAGGGAACATTTCATTTGGAGTTACACTTGTGCACACATATACACTTTGACTTTAGATGTATGATTAGTATTTTTGAGATACAATGTTAATGTGTTTCACTTATCTCTTAACAGGAACAATGGAGAGCCAAAGCAAAATTGGTTGTTGGAGAAAACATCGCGCGACAAAGAAAGAAGGGAAAATTTCATTTGGAACTACACGTGCACACATATACACTTTGATTTAGATGTATGATGTTCAACTCTTTTGAAATGCCATCCATGTTCAGGTTTTTTCCGGATCTTTTGATAGGAACAATGGAGAGTAGGAACAAAATTGATTGTTGGAAAAAGCATGGCGCGAATGAAAGAGGTAAGCGAAAATTTCATTTGGAGTTACCCACGTATACATATACACTTTGATTTTAGATGTGCTTAGTTGGCGTTTTTTGAAACACGATGTTCATGTGTTTCACTTATCTCGTAACAGGAACAATGAAGCGAGAATTAGTTGTTGCGGCATGGCCGATTGATAAAGAAAAGAAGAGGAAAATTTCATTTTGGAATTACATTATTGCACACATATACGCTTTGATTTTAGATGTATGATGTTCCGCTTTTTGAAATGACATTCATGTTCACGTGTTTCTCGGATCTTTTGATAGGAACAATGGAAGGTCGGAGCAAAATTGGTTGTTGAAGCATGTACGACAAAGAAGAGGTAAAGAGAATTTCATTTTGGAGTTACCTGCATTACACATATACACTTTGGTGCAGATGATGTATGATAAAAAATTGAATATGATGTTCATGTGTTTCAGTTATCTCTTAACATGAACAATGGAGAGCGAGAGAAAAATTGGTTGTTGGAGAAAGCATGGCGCGACCAAGAAAGAGGTAAGGGGAAATTTCATTTGGAGTTACATACGTACACATATACACTTTGATATTAGATGGCATATGATGTTCAACTCTTTTGAAATGCCATCCATGTTCATGTGTTTCTCGCATATTTTGATAGGGACAATGGAGAGTTGGAACAAAATTGATTGTTGGAGAAAGCATGGTACGACAAAAGAAGAGGTAAAGGAAAATTCATTTGGAGTTACACACGCATTACACATACACTTTGATTTAGATGTATGATTAGCCTTTTTGAAATCGATGTTCATGTGTTTTACATATCTCTTAGCGAGGAACAAAGGGAATGCATTTTTGGAAAGCTCTTGCTCATTCACGTCCCCCTCCTCTATACTCCTGTGTTGTGTCATGTTGCGTGTATGTGAAAGCGCTTCCCATGTACCGTGATTGTTTGTACTTTTTTTTCGTATGTGTTGTGTCCATTATGTGTTGTGTATATATGTGATTATGCGTGTGTGGCCGGGTGTTATTAATGCGAGTGTCGAGGGGGGCATGTGATATGTATTCGAATGCGAAAAATCTAGATTCGGATCATCTCGAGCAAGAAGAAGCAAAGAAAGGAAGATTTTGCATCTCATCTCCATCTCCCCTACAGCTCTCTTTAGTTATGGAGAATTCTTAGTTGCAAAGTATTATTATTTCTCAAAACCTTTTCTTTTCATTAGCCTCTGGATATCATTCAGTGGAACAATATCAATATGTTATTTACTAACCCCAAAGGACTAGTTGAATTAAGTAATCAAATGTTGGATCTTTCCATCGATGGAAATGAGATTTGTCTGTCTCTCTATCTCTTGTAGGGCTTCTTGTAGCATCGGAAACATATCACCTTACTCAAGTCCTTCTTCCACGTCCCAGCCTTCCTTCTCCTTGTACCTTTTCTTGCTAGCCTTCTTCGTCCTCCAAATGAGAGAAATCCCTTCAACCTCCTCTTGCTGCGTTGAGCGTGACTGCGACCTGAGTTCTTCCCGAACCAGCTCATCGTAGAGCCTGGTGAAGTTCGACATTGTCTCTCAAGCATGGATGCCCTGAAGAAAAAGCCTCCAATATGGTAAAGTCCATTCAATGGAGCAGACACCAACTCCCAATATTCTACCTCAGTCCCAATGGCACACAACTCGTCTCTCAACTTTGCTATCCCGTCCATGTAGTTTGGCACATTATCTATCTTGCTCATAGGGTGGCGAGGGGTTGTTTTGCAGAACTATCTGAAAGCGTGAAAGAAAGCAATCAAGCCGAGGCATCGCAGCGATGGCGTCTTGTACGCCTTTTATTGAGCTACAGAAGGATCCTTCCGCAGAATCAAGAATAGCTTTATCTTTTCCTTGGTGAAGGCTTCTTGTTATGAAGCGTAGCTTTCTTTCCGCATCGGCCGAGGTATTTGCAATCTCTTTCTCGACGTTTTCCTAAATATCGGCTTCCTCCGGTAGGCATCCGTGGGCTGAAGCTTCGAGGGATGAAATAGAGAACTCGAGTCAACTATCACATTCTCTAGGAGTGCAATGGTGGACATTTAGGTAATATCTAAGTCCACCTGAAAACACAAGTTAGAAATAATGAAGTAGCACAAGCCCTTCTAGAGCTCATGCAGCTAATCAAAGCGCACTAGGGTTTCACACCCAAACAGCCTATGATGGGTTAACCACGATTGCGGGAAGCACACAACCGAAACACAACTCCTCCTTCACCAAAGAGTGATTTCAGCAAGAAAGATATGATTCCAATACCTACGTAAGAATTTCATGAATTGAGATTTCTTTGCAAGTTCGAGAGAAATTTCACCTCCTTTGAGGATCCTTTGGGATCTAATGAATTCGCGAATTATAGTCATAGTGTTAGGCCCGAAATATTAATTCCAATGACAAACAACTTAAAACACTGTTTCACTTCGCATCAATCCCAATACATTAGGCAATGCAAGATAGAAGACGCGTAATATATGGCAACAAGTTACATCCCTTCGGGGCAAGCTTTTTATGCATAAACCATTATCTGAAATCACCGCAATCAATCGAGGTTTACACTCGTAAATCTTCCTAGTCCCTTCTGTTATCACAAAAGTTGTAGGTAGGGAAAATCCTGACCCAAACCACAATATGGCGACCACTAAGAGAGCACCTACTACCCATTTTTCAAGTTAGATAGGTATTTCAGTCACTTTAGAGATGAAGTGATCACCTCAAAGTACTTGAGTGACCCTGGAAATACATGATGAGATGATGAGATGAAATCCCTATGGAGTCAAGTTACTATGTAGAATGAAGCCCAATGGCACATCTTGGAAGTGGTTTAAAGTTGCCAAGTCTATGGGTACCTACAGAAAGTGCTTGTACCCACTTGGGGGCACAAGAAAATCCAAGTATGCGCGTAGTATGTTAAGTAGACAAGCAACTTAAACTTGTTGTCCCTAAATGAAATAGTAAAAAAAGATGTATATCAACAATGAAATCCAGTAACTACTACAGATTAAACCAATTAACGCATCAAATATTAGTTGACTTATGAAGCATAAAACATTTAGATAAATTCTCAACACTCGGCTTCCCAACTTTTAGTGGTATTGAAAGATGGGTACGTTATGATAGTTTTAGAGAATATTTGTGGCGGCCGCAGTGGTTGTATACAGTGATTTTCTGAAACAACGTTTAACTGTGAAAACAAGGAAGTAATCCAGCCGAAAGTTCACCAGTTAGCAGGAGAATAATAATAATGGCTTACTAGCAAATTTCCACAGTCAAGGTGCAAGTTAGAGGCAAGAAAAGTAGATGATTCTCTGCAGCCCAAATGGCGGTAGCTTTTAAGTTGTTATAGCTACAAGAAGATCAAGAGAACTAAGACACCCTAGAGGATTTAGCAAACTCAAGGCATCCACAAAGATCCCAAATGAAATGGAGATGAGGGTGGATGAAGTGTGGAAAGTGGCAGTATGGTGGGGAATGACTGATGAAAATTAAGCCAAGAGGGACGCTTTCAATGAGAGGAAGTCTATCCCTGAGGGTGACCCACTTACTAAAGCACATTGTCAACCACCAAATTAAAATGGGGCGAAGAGCGTAATGTCCAAGCAAGCGTTACATAATCAAAAGCGATGTACAAGCATTAAACTCAAATGCCTCAAAGATTGAAATGACAGCGAGCATAATACCATGCTTGCACCTCATGGAGCAAGACCCAATGTCTTTCAAGAAGCCAGCTGATGTGCTGGATACCGTCGCGATGAACCTGGAGCTGTGGTGACGAGGTGGGTCTCTGTCTGTGCAAAGTGTACACTACTGAGTCAAAACTTTGTCTCTCGATACTCCGTGTCTGCAACCTGGGGCCTCAGACATCATCTCCTTAGTTATCCCTGGGAGTTGGGGAAAACACCTTCAATAAATGTTAAAATTCCTAACAATTTCAGCATTAACTTATGCCGAATCCGCAAAAAATATAATTCCTAGGGTTTCAATCCCAAGCACCCTGCACGAGTTTAACCTACGATTCCCAGGAAGCACACAACTGAAACACAACTCCTCCTTCACGAAAAGAGTGATTTCAGCAAGAATGCTCCAATACTACGAGAAGGAATTTCATGAATTGAATTTCTTTTGCAAGTTCATAAATTTCACCTCCTTCGAGGTTCCGCGGATCTAATCGTTGCGAATTATCGTCATTAGTGTTGAACTGAAATATTAATTCCAGCAGCAAATAACAAACACGCTATTTCACTTCACATCAACTTAACACACTAAGATGCAAGATACAAGACTTGTAATATATGGCAACGAGTTCCATCCCTTCGGGGCAAGCTTTCATGCATAAACCATATCTGAAATCACCGCAATCAATGGAGGTTTACGCACAATTATCTTTCTTGGTCCTTCTGTTATCATCGCAGAAGTTGTAGGTTGCGAAAAGCCCAGGCAAACCACAATATGGCGACATCTGGGAGAGCACCTACCCACTGTCAACTAAGATAGGTATTCTCGTCACTTTAGAGATGAAGTGATCACCTCAAGGAAATCGCGAGTGACCCTGGGGGGAAATGCAACAGAAAGTCAGATGATGAGATGAATTCCCCTATAGGTCAGGTTACTATGTGGAAGATGAAGCAATGGCACATCTCGGAAGTGGTTTAAGGTCGCAAAGTCTTTGGGTACCTGAAGAAGGTGCTTGTACCCGCTCGAGACCCAAGAAAGCGAAGCCAAGTATGTACGTAGTATGTTAAGTGGACAAACAAGCTAATTGCAGCAGTAAAAGATGTATATAAGCAATGAAAACATGAAACTACTAAAGATTAAACCACCTAACGCACAAAGATTAGTTGAAGGTTATGAAGCATAAAACATGTAAATAAGTTCTCAACACTCTAGCACAACTTTTAGTGGTAGTAGATGGTTGTTATGATAAGTTTCAGAGTATATTTGTGACAGCCAAATGGATGTAGCAGTGATTTCCTACAGAGGCAACGTTTAACCATGAAAACAAGGAAGTAATCCAAACAAAAGTTCACCAGTTAGCAGTAGAATAATAATAATAATGGCTTACTAGCAAATTTCCACGGTCAAAATGTAAGTTAAAGTCAAGAAAGTAGATGATTCTCTACAGCCCAAATGATTGTATCTTTTAAGTTATTATAGCTCGAAGAAGATCAAGAGAAGTAAGATGCCCTAGAGGGTTTAACAACCTCAAGCAGGCACCCACAAAAGATCCCAAATTAAATGGAGATGAGAGGTTTTGTTATCGCTCAGTTTTGTAGTCTAGGTGAGCAACTTAAAGTAAAGGAGTCAAACTAGTGTAACAGGGCTTCCCCACCCACTGTCAGCTCGATGGGGGCTCTTTCTATTAAGGGTGGAAAGTAATCCCAAGGGAAACATCCCTAGGTAATCTGGCTGTTGAAAGGAAAAGGGTCAAGGGATTAGGCTCAGAGGTTAAAGTAAGTTTTCCTCACAAAATTACTGCCAAGAAGATAGTCAAAGGAAGATAAACCACAAGAAGGCACCTGTTTGCGAGACAAAGCAACGATAAAACTAAACGTGCAACAGTGGTCAGTACTTCATAAATTAATGATATCTTTATTATATATGAGCACATATAGCGGTAATTATTAGAGCCAAAGTCAATGATTGCAAAAATAACTATGTCTTATATAATGTTACTTCTCAATAACACCGGAAATGATATAGCATTCAATGTATAAAATTAATCCTTGAATTATCGCAACGCATTAAATATCATTAATATGCTCACATAAAGTTGCTACGTCACTATACTTGCTAAAGGGTGACGTCAGCTTTCATCTAGGTTAGGTTTTGCTAGAACCTTATTGAGATGGACGTTTTGCTAATTAAACCAATGAAATTTATTTACACATCAAAGTCTATCATTTTGATGACCTAGCCGCAAATTTCATACCAAACAAGAGTTCAAAAAGGGCATGACGTCATCACAAGTTAGGGTTAGTTAGACGCTAAGGGTTAGTTAGGGTTTGAAGTGAGAAGTTTAAAGGTGTTGTTTTGACACAATAGACTCAACGTTGGATGATAATTAGACTAGTGCCCTTAGGAGTATAATGGAGTCAAGGAGCAAGTGCTAGGTCTCAGGAGAATCTAAATCTAAAGACAAGAGAGTTAGGCTTTAGTGCTGCAATGGCAGGGGCCACAAGTCAAAACCCTAAGGGGGAGGGAGGCTCATTCTGGTGTTGCTTAAGCAAGGCCTCATGCTCTCAGCCTGCTTTCGTAAAAATAATGGCAAAAAATGGCTAGCTTCAAACATAAATCAGGGCTGAAAAGTGTTGCAAAGACCAGGCCTTTTAAACCCTAAAGGTCAAAACCTAGGTGTAAACTCAATTGAGCCTAGGACGTCTTCCTTCTTCAATTTATGTTTCAAAACTAACTCTCAGAAAGAACTAGTGTAGCCAATGGCTAGGCTATATTCTCCTTAATCAAATGGATAAACAAGTTTTCTATCATAAGGACATGAAGCAAGGACCTACTTGTGTGCTTACCTAGGGTTTTCAATGATTAAGCAAATTAATAACAATGTAACCATAAATGTAAGATATTTAATCTACAACCATTCAATCAGAAGTTTTGCATGAAATACACTTACAAATCAATGAAGGCTTATCAAACCTAGTTGTAAACCTTCCAATGATAGAAACACCATAAATATGCCAAGAATGATTCTCCACAAGTGAAGCGCCTCAACTCCAGAGCCAAATACAAAGACAAAGACTAAAAATGTTTCTCTCACAGAGAGAGTGAGTTGTGTTCTCTCAAAATGAGACTCAGCGTCCTCTCTTTATATCATTCAAGTGACCTTTAATTACAAAAAGAAAATGGAGTCATTAAAACAGCCGACAAGGCTGACTAACAATAGTTACATTATTTGTCACATTAAATACTAAAAGTGTCATAATTATGAGCTAAAAGGGAGACGTCAGGCCCCTCTGAGGGACGTTGGCCTTTTGGACAAGATCAACATCCAAAAGGCAAAACGTTGGCCCTTCACACATGCCAAATGATCCCAGCACACTGCCACATGCTCAGAAAATGTCCAACTAGCCTGCCATGGGTGGCATCTGTCCATCAAAAGTCATCATCTCATCCGCAGTGGATGATCCCCACGGAGTGATCTACGCCAAAGTGTCTGTGGGATGTCCTTGTCTTCATGGTGCAGGGCTCATCACAATGTTGTCCTGCCTCTCTGCCATCCCAACAACCCATCTGATGGGCTCTTGACCCCCATGGAGAGTCGAACTAATCATATCCCCATGTGTCGCAGTCCCACTTGGTACTGTCTGTGAGTTGGTCCTGCACATCAAAGACTCGCCCTCCATGGGCTCACATTATCCCGATATCTAGGGATAACTAGGAGATCATGTCTCGAGGAATACATGGTCCTAGACATAGATGCCAGAAGGCGACTTGAGCATGGAGGGCTACATCTCTTTCTTCTAGAAGCTAGCTTTTGTCTGTAAGAGGCGATTACCGGCTTCCATCACTACTAGGCACGGACTTGCATCGGAAAAGGACTCTTGCTCCATGAGTGGTAATTAGAAGAGGTATCATGGTATGTGTCATATTTGATCATTACAACTTTCTTATGTATGCATTAGGTTCCTTCATAGGATATTTGCTTGGATCTTACACTAATCCTCTTGACCATTGTTAGGGTGATTGATGGGGCAACTTAGCAAGCCCGGTATTCATGGGTTTTGGTTAGCCACCAAGGGGGTTTCTGAGAGCCATCGTCCGCTCCCACCATATTATCGCACTTTTCCATCTTATATCCGCTCATCCATCCCACTCCCTAGTAGTATTAAGATGACCTTCGGTATCTTGTCTTGTGGGAGAAGAAGGGGCTAAGAGCCAGGGTAAAATTTGAAGTAAGAGATAAAAGCCATGAAAATAAAACCTAGAGATGCTTGAGAGGATCGAGAAAGAAATAAAAGCCTCTCGATAAGAAACTATAGGGACCTAAGAAAATGAAATAAATAAATGCAAGACCTAACCAAAGGATGGGAGGTCTCATCATGGTGACCCATTATGTTCATAGGTATTTAGTGACATGACATTACCATAATGCAGTCACCAAACGGGGCAATGACCTTTGGTTACATGGCAAAGGGAAAGCGGGTCTCATCACAGGAAAACAACCTCTCATTTTTGTGAAAGTATTTGTGGGTAACGTTGTCGGCTCTAGCCACCAAGCCAAAGGCGTGTCCTCTTAGATGAGCTTGTAAGTAAAATGCAAATAAAGAAAGATAAGGCAATAAGGGGCTTGGAAAAAATGCATCCATGGCGGCTACATCTACACCTCCTACAAAAGGCACCCTGTGAGACAACACCGACCCTTGGTGACTATGACTGGACATCCCCTAAAACCATATCACCACATTACACATGTCTTGAATGATCTTTTGAGGGACTCTCCATTTCTTGTGGGTATTAGCCCAATAGGTGGTCTTATTGGTTGCCTTAGCCTTGTATATGAGTAGATGCATTATGTCTTAGAGCTATCGGATGATTTGTTAGGGATTTCATGCATCACGTTGGATAAATTTAGTGATGAGATATTATTTACATTGCTATGATATATGGGGTGATGAACCCACAGGTAGTCTTTGATGTCGAGGACCATGCGTGAGGCCAATTTACCCGGAAGGATCGGTGCACATGGGGAGGTGATTACTTCGGACCTCCATAGGGCTAAAGAGCCCATCAGGTGGTTGTTGTGATGGCAGAGGCAGGACATTTTTTGTGATGAGCCCTTGCACATAGGGGAAGAAGGATGCCCTCATCAAGGCGTTTTGGCGAGAGACTACAACCTATAGGGATCAACCTTGTAAAATGGGGCGATTGACCTGGGAGATTGGAGCCACCGAGGACTACTTGGATACCTTTTGGAGGCGAGATGGCGGTGTGTTGGGCCTTATATAGGGGCACACATAGCGAGGTTCGAAACCCCCATAGGACTAGCGTCTAGCTTGTGGGATGTTGATTATGCCATGAAGGGTCCGCGTCTTCCCTATAGGGGCTTGGCGTCTCCATTATTATTCATTCACGGCATTTTAGCATGTAAAAGTGACAAATTGAAATGGAGAATATGTATTGTGACGCTTGTGGGTTGTTGTATTGACCTATTTTTGTAAATTAAAAGTCATGAGATCATATAAATAGAAGGATGTTTCTCCTCATTTTATAACATAACTTGCTCTCTTGTGAGAATGACTCTTTCATCTTTGTCTTGGATATTGCTCTTGGAGTGAGGTGCCACGCTTGAGGAGGATCATTTTTGGCATGTATGTGGTATTTTTGTCATTGGAAGGTTTACAACTAAGTTATTATATTCGTGGATTTAACAAAGTGAACTGCATGCAAAACCTCTTTATTAATGGTTGTGGAAAACAAAGTAACTTGTTTTATGGTTACATTGATGACCATTCCTTAATCATTGAAACCTAGAAACAATAGCTACACAAGAAGTAAGGTCAAACAACTTCATGTCCCCATATTTCATGAATTTAGCCATTGATTAAGAAAGGTTTAGCCTAGCCATAGCTACTGGTTCTTTCTAGGTTAGTTTGGATAAGTTGAAAAAGGGCGATCTGGGCCTAATTAGTTTACACCAGGAGTTTGGACTCTTAGAGGTTGAGAAGCTTGTCCCCAAGAGAGCACTTTTCGGCCTAATTTTATTTTAAAGCTAGCCGTTTTGTATAAGAGTTCTAGGAAGAGGGAGGAGCGCTGAGGCTAACAACTACGCAGAATGAGCACCTCCTGCTAGGACTTTGACAGTATTGCTGCCTAGCCTCATCAGAGCCTAACTCTCTGAATCATAGATTTAATTCTCCCCAAGCACAATGGCCTTGCTCCTTGACTCCACAAAAGCTGAATCTTAAGCTACAGCGTTGAGTCTTTGATGTTCAAACAAATCTTTCAAACTCTCTTGATTTGAAAACCTAACTAACCAATAATGATGATGACGTCTTACACTAATTGTGTTTGGATGAAAAGTTAATTTCGATCTCTCTTTGTAGCCATAGAGTTTTCAAATAATTTCATTGACTGATTTGTCAAAAACGTCCACCTCTTAACTATTAACTAACCTAACGAAATAATATAGGTGACGTCATGCCTGTTTAAAACCCTTGCTTGGCTGAAAACACGTTTTGACATTTGTCACCTGATTTTGATAGACTTTGAGTTGTTGATTGCATCCATAAAGCGTTTTGACAAAGCGTTCCACTCTTTGTCTCTCAGATTTAACTTAATTTTTAGAACGTCACTTATGTAATAGCGGCAACGATATTGATGACGTCAAGTCTCTTTTAGCCATTATTTAAGTACAAAACATTGTGATTTGGTTGGCATATGAATTATAGACTATTTTTCTTTGGTTTAATGAGTAAAGCGTTCACTTTTTGCCCTCCAAACTAGCATAATTTAGAAGCGATCTAGCATTCACCGGCTGACAAAATAATCTATGGCTACAACATTATTTATTATGAGCAGATTTGGTATTTATAGCATTGTGATATAATAAATTGATTGATCTTACATTGAATACCTATATCCATTGTATTTATTGAAGAAGTAAGTGTTATAGAAACCTTTATCTTTGATTTGCAATCATTGACGCCGTCAATAATTACATACATTATTGCTTTCATATATATTTGAAGATAGTCATTGATGTACTAACCAACTGCGGCATAATTTCTAGCTTTATTTGTATTGTCTACTTAAGCGAGGTGCCATTGATTGAAGACTTTCTCTTTGACTATCTACGTTGGCGGTAATCTGTGAAAGGAAGCCTATCCTTAACCTTGGATGCCTTAAAACCTTGATCCTTCTCGCCGGAACCCGAGATTACTAGGGGCGTCTCCCTAGGGATTAGCCACACTCAATAGCAAGAGCTCTATCGAGGTGATAGTGTGTGGGGAAGCTCCTGTTTCGCTAGTTTGAAGCCTTGACTCCAAGCTACCTAAACCCACGCTACTACAAAGCGTGGCCCGATAACATTTTGGCGCCGTTGCGAGAACCTTGAGTCTACCTTCCTCAATGACATATCTTTGCTAAGCCTTTTCGAGAATCATATCTTTTGTAAAGCTTACAGCAGCTCTACTAGCACTTTTCCCCTATTTCTTTGGTAGTTTCAAGAAAACTATCTGGTGACTACACTGATGATGAAGTCAACAATGGCTTCACAATGGGACCGAGGAAGTTATAGACCTTTAGATATGGAAGTGAAATCTGGATATCGAGGAAAGTGCCTCCCTGGGTGCATGAGGATTTTCCTCCTAAGATTTCTTCAGCATCAATGGAAATTATCCACAGATCTCACATGATAAGATTTTTGGAAATTCTTTGAACACTTCCCTATTGAAGACGAGGCTGAAGATGTAGTCATGAAACTTTCTCTGCCTCCCTTCATGGGCTTGAAGATAGTATGATGACCTTCCAGCTGCTAGCAGTGATTCTATGGAGCATTTTGAGAGGTTTTCCTTGCAAAGTGGACCATGGAAATGCAAGATATACAATCATTCTTCCGAAAAGAGCGAAGATGTAAAATAGCCACGAGAATCTCGGTGTCAAGATTCGCATTACCCGAGGTTCGGAAGTCACTTTACGGTCTTCATGGTTGTTGTCGAAGAAAGGAAGAGTACCTGATTTACCTCTATACTAATGGACTTGAGGTACACTTGAGTTTCCTTCTAAGCAAGAAAAAGCCAAACGCTGCGAAGCTCACAAAATGGCCATACAAATTGAGAGGAGTCTTTTCACGACGGGGCCAATACCAGCGACATTCGGCTTACGACAAAGCTGGTTTCCCATCAAAACTTTGTTGAAGATACACAAGAGAAAGGTGAACAAATTGTTGGCGAGCAGAATGATAGCACGTGATTGAGGAGCAGGAACACGAGCAAGAACTTGAACAAGATGATAAAGTGTCCACAAATGCTCCTCCCACTGAGGAAGTTATGCAAAGAACCTGTTTTTCTCACGATAGAGCAAAATAAGATGAGGTTAGTTCTTTCCTTTTCAAAATTGATGATGTTGTGTTTCTTGATGGAGAGGAAATGAAAGTCTTGGACAAAGTGAAAGTCCCTTGCTGCGCACTTGAAAATAAAGAAGCAATCCATGAGGAAGAAGAAACGGCACATGTTAAGCAGCCCAAGTCCTCGAGATACTGCACAAGAAGAAACAGTGAATTACCCTCCTCTCATAAATTTTGATGATGCTTTACCATGTGATGAGCGGGAGGAAGGGATGAATGTTCAAATCTTGGAAATCATGTTATGATACTGATACTGATATAGCTGATTCGATGAGTTCATACATGTTGGGAAGCGTAGGTGGGGCCGTGGATTGGTTATGACACGGATCCCATCTATGACGAAACTATCTCCGGTTATTTGCCCTTGCGGTTGTCTGTGAACCTAATAACCAATGGCAACAAGGATGATGTTTTACTTGTAGCTTTCAAAACACCAAGGATGACCTAGTACCTCTTTCTTAAGATGTTTATCGGTCTTACATTGAGATGTTTGATGAGTACATTGTTGAGCACTTGAACCCTTTTTACTAAGATGATTGCCGACCACCGTTATGCTCAAATTTTGTTACAAGTAAAGACATTGTTTTCTTTAAAGAAGTTACTCATGACTTTTCATCAACCAGGTTATTTCTTTGCCTTGCTTTCCATTGGTGTAGTTGGGAAGTACCTTTTACGTGTTGAGTTTCCTCCTGGGAAAAAACCTAGATTTCAAGAGGTTGGTTGGGTAATACTGACTGTCGGGTTTTCAACCTTCTCTTGATGATTTGCGAACCATCTACTAAACTTTTGTCAAAACTTTCCTTAGAGTGTGAAGATGTCACGGGTAACCCGGTCTGACCCCGCTGACTTTGTTTTCTGAACCTTGTACTTTTAGTGACCCTTTCTTGGATAGGATTGAGTACTTTTCACCGAGATGGACTTGGACTTGGAAAGATTTTATCTCTCCCACCCGCGTCCATGAGTTAAATTTTGACTTTTCCGATGATATGATGTATATTCTAACTCATCCACAAGTTTATTAGCCGATGTATCTGTTTTGGTTTATGGTTGGATCTTCCACCAACCTTTATCGGCCAACGAGTAAATACAGTAACATTCTACTGTATTTACATTTACTTAATTGCCTTAGATGCACATTTTCGCTCGCGTTATATGCATTTATCATGTATATGTTGTTGCTTTCCGGGGTGGCAATACCGCAGATCTTTTATAGCTCCCGTGATGCCCACTGTCGGTGTGAAGCGGGGTCACAGGTCTACACGAGAGATTGCTGAGGTTCTCATAAACTCTATAGTTAGCGCATGTCCACGAGTTGGAGACAGATGTTATCCCGATATCTAGGGATAACTAAGGAGATCATGTCTCGAGGCCCATGGTCCTAGACGTAGATCTGGAAGAGCAGGAGCGATTTTAGCATGGCCCTGGAGGGGCCCATCTCTCTTCTTCTTCGTCAGTTTTGTCCTGTCAGCAATACCAACTTTTATCACTACCGGCCTGGCTTTGCCTCCATGAGGTAATTGGTCCGGTATCATGGTATGTGTCATATTTTGATCATTAAAACTTTCTTATATATGCATTAAGGTTCCTTTCGCCGGTTATTTGCTTGGATCTTACACTAATCCTCTTGACCATTGTTGGGGTGATTGATGGGGCAACAACAGCCGGTATTCATGGAGTTTAGTTGTTATACCAGGGGGTTTGCCGGAACTTAATGCGTCTACAAACGCCACCACATATTATCACTTTCCATCTTATATCCCACTCAACCATCCCATTCCCCTAGATACGGCCGACTAGGGATGACCTTCCGGTACATCTTGTCTTGTGGGAAGAAGGGCTTAAAGGCCGAGGGTCAAAGCAAAACACGGTAAAGATAAAAGCCATAGGAAAATAAAACCTAGAGATGCTTAAGCCAAGGGATCCCGAAGGAGCAATAAAGCCTTTTCGATAAGAAACTAAGGGACCTAAGAAAAATGAAATAAATAAATGCAAGACCTAACCAAGGAGGATGGGAGGTCTCATCTGCGAAGGCGACCCATTATGTTCATAGGTATTTAGAGGTATGACACATTGCGCCATATCTCGAGGTCTAAACGAGGAACTATTGACCTTTAAGTTTACATGGATAAAGGAAGGGGTCTCATCACGAATAACCCTCTCATTTCTCTGAGGTACTAATTAGATACTTATTTCAGCCGCAAGCAAGCGTGATTGTCCTCTTAGATCAAGGCTTGTATTAAAATACCGATAAAAGAAGATAAGGCAATAAGGGCTTGGAAAAATGCATCCATGGCCGAGTCTACATTTCGCCTCCCTACAAAGGCACTTACAAACAATACCGCATTACATGGTCTTACTATTGTTGGACATCCCTAAAACCATATCTACATTACACATGTCTTGAATGATGTTTTGAGGGGACTAACCATTTCTAATTATTAGCCAATAGGTGGTCTTGTTATTTGCCTTAGCCTTGTATAGTGGATTACGTGTAATGTCTTAGAGCTATCCGATGATTTGTTAGGGATTTCATGCATCGTTGGATAAATTTAATGATGAGATATGATTTACATTGCTATGCTATCTAGCACTGATGAGCCCATAGAGGGCGAAGATTTTGATGTCTTGAGGACCATGCGTGAGGGCCGGTACCAGAGGATCCGGTGCACATGGGGAGATAGAACTCAATCGGACCTCCATGAAATTTTGAAGAGCCCATCGGATATGGGCGTTAGGATGGCGAGGCGGAGACGAGAGTTGTGATGAGCCCTTTTGAAGAAAGGATGCCCACCTCATCGGGGACATTTGGTAGAGACCACAACCTATGGGGATCGGTATACCGGATGGGGCCGTTGACCTATAGGAGATTGGGCGCCAACCGAGGACTACTTGGGCCTTTTGGGCGAGATAAGCGATGTCTTTGGGCCTTAAGACACACATAGCGATTCTGAGGAAACCCCATAGGGAATAGCGTCTAGCTTGTGGGATGTTGATTATGCCCACGAAAGGGTTAGCGTCTCCCTATAGAGGGAGACTTGGCGTCTCCATTAATAGCTCATTTTTGGCATTTTAGCATGTAAAAAGTGACAAATTAAATGAATTATGTATTGTCACGACGCGCCAATGGGTTGTTTTGTTGACCTATTTTTAATTAAAGGTCATAGAGAATCATATATAAATAGAGGATGTTTTTCTCCCTCATTTTACATAACATAACTTGCTCTCTTGTGAGTGACTCTTTTTCATCTTTGTCTTGGATATTTGCTCTTGGAGTGATGTGCCACACTTGAGGAGGATCATTTTGGCATGCATGGTGTTTTTGTCATTGGAAGGTTCTACAACTAGGGTTTGATTATCTTAAGTGGATTTGTAAATGAATTTTGCATGCAAAACTTCTTTATTGAATGGTTGTGGAGGTAAGAATTGCTTACTTTTATGGTTACATTGTTGTTATTTGTAATCGGTGAAACCCTAGGGAGCCAACAAACAAGTAGGTCATGGCTTCATGTCCCCACATGACAAAAACTAGTTTATCCATTGATTAAAGAAGGTTTAGCCCTGGCCATAGCTACACTAGCCGTTCTTTTTTCTAGGTTAGATTTGGATAGAACTTGGAAAAAGAGGGCGTCCTAGGAATAATTGAGTTTACACCTAGAAGGGTTTTGGACTCTTAGGGTTTGAAATCCTTGTCCCAAACAACACTTTTCAGCCCTAGACTTGTATTTTAAAGCTAGTTGTTTTGCCAAAGAGTTCTAAGGAAAGAGGGAGAAGAATGAGGCCTAGCTTTAGCTACTGCAGGAATGAGCCTACTCCTCTTAGGGTTTTGACTTGGTAGCCTTGCCATAGCAACAACATCAAGCCTAACTCGATCTTAGACGATTTAGATTCTCCCAAGCCATTAGCCTTACTCCTTGACTCCATAATGCAAGGCACTAGTCTTAAGCTTCTAGCGTTAGTCTTTGATGTTCAAACAAATCTTTTCAAAAACTCTCTCTGATTTGAAACCCTAACTAACCCTACTAACCTAATGATGATGATGACGTCTTGGCTATTTTGAATTTGTGTTTGGATGAAAAGTTGTGTCTGAGTCATCTCTTTCTTAACCATAAGAGTTTCAAATAATTTCATTGGCTGATTTGTCCAAAAGCGTCTACCTCTTGGCTAGCTAAACCTAACCCTAAAAAAGCGAAATATGTATAAGGTGACGTCATACTGTTTTTAAAACCCTTGCTTGGCTGAAAACGTTTGACATTTTGTCACTGATTTGATAGACTTTGAGTTGTTGATTGCATCCATAAGCTTGTTTGACAAGACGTTCCACTCTTTGTCTCTCAAATTAACCTAAATTAGGGCTGACGTCACCACATGCTGTAGAAGCAACAATATTTATGACGCCAAGCCTCTTTTAGCCATTATTTAAGTGCAAAACATTGTGTCACGGTTGGCATATGAATTATAGACTATTTTTCTTTGGTTTAATGAGTAAAAGCGTTCACTTTTTTGCCCTCCAAAACTAACATAATTTAGGGATGACGTCACACTATTTCTGCAAAGTGACGCAGCAACAATATTTATGACGCGGCAACATTATTTATTATGAGCAGATTTGATATTTATAGCATTGTGATATAATAAATTGATTGATCTTACACATTGAATTCCTATATCCCATTTGTATTTATTGAAGAAGTGTTATAAACCTTTATCTTTGATTTGCAATCATTGACCTCCGATAATTACATCATTGGCCAACCATATATATTTGAAGATAGTCATTGATGTACTAACCACTGCAGCACGATTTCTAGATTTATTTGTATTGTCTCGCAAAAAGGTGCCATCAAGTGGAAGACATTCTTCTTTAGTATCTACGTTGGCGATGTCTGTGAAGGGAAGCCTATCCTTAACCTTGAAAGCCTTAAAACCTTGATCCTTCTCCCGGAACCGAGATTACTAGGGGCGTCTCCCTTGGGATTAGCCACCCTAAATAGAAAGAGCTCCCCATCGGTGACAATGGGTGGGAAGCTCTACATTACGCCAGTTTGAAGCCTTGACTCAAGCTACCTAAACCCTTCCTACAAGCTGATAGATATGGGCTCATCGGTCCTAGGGATCATAGCAATGTCAATCATATCATCTGATAAATTTATCAAATACATACATGGAAATCCCTAACATATCATCTAAGGAAACAAAGACATTACCTTGAGATCTACTATACAAAGGCTGAAGCAAATGAGAACAACCTATTGGGCTATGCACCCACAAAGATAAGGAAAGTTTCTGAGGAAGATCATTCAAGCCATGTTTTATGAGGTGATATAGTTTTAAGGATGTCCAGTGATAGTAAGACAAAGGGCAGGTGTTAATGCGTAGGTGCCTTTGTAGGAAGGCGAGTTGTACCACTCATGGAGTCGCGTTTTTCCAAGCCCTTTATTGCCTTTATCTTTTATTTATTGCTTTTTCTTTTTACTTCAAAGATGCGACGGAGGAGACTACCTTGGCATGGTGACCGGTGACGAGTGTTACCTTGGTATCTTCCTGAAATGATAAGGATTGGCTGCATTGATGAGACCCCCTTTCCCTTAATAAATACAACCAAAGGTCATTGCCACGGCATTAGTGACCAGATAGTGGCAATGTCATCTTGATGGATACCTATAAACATAATGGGTGGAAACAAGTGATGAGACCTCATCCTCTTGGTTAGATCTTTTTCTTTTTCTTTGGAGTCCCTTTAGTTTATCAAGAGGCTTTTTTATTTCCTTCTACCGAGAGTCCACAGGGAGAAACATCTCTAGGTTTGATTTCTTATGGCTTTTGTCTTTTACGGCTTCTTTACCCCCTAGGCCTTTAGCCTTTTCTTCCCAAAGGACAAAGTGTAACCCTCTGAGTCATCTAATGGTGAACTAGGGGAATGGGATAGATGTCGCGGTATAAGATGTAAAATGATAAAATGGTGGGAGTGGTCGATGGCTCTGCAAATCCCCTTGGTAGTAACCAAAACCCATGAATATCAACGCTGAAGTCACCCCATCAATCACCACGACAATGGTCAAGTGGATTAGTGTAAGATCCAGCTGCTCACGATCATCGAAAATGAAAGACCTAATGCATATATAAAGAGGGTTATAATGATCAAATATGACACATACCATGATACCTTGGACTAATTACCTCATGGAGCAAAGAGTCACCGATGCAAGTCAAAGTGGCCGGTGGTGATGGAAGCCAATATTGTTATTGAGGACAAATATGGCGAAGGAGGAAAGATGGGCCCTCAAGGGGCCATTAGCAGAATCAATCCTGCGCTCGGCACTTCATGTCTAGGACGTAGATCTAGAGACATGATCTCCTAATTATCCCTAGATATAGGGGATGCTTGAGGGGTTTGAAGATGGGGAAAGTGGCCAGAGTATGGTGGGGAATGACGATGGTCGGCAAGAAGACCTTCGGTAAAAGCGTAACCCCTAAGTTTGACCCACTTACTAGGGCGCATTCTCAACCACCAAAGTAAAATGGGGAAAAGAGCATAATGTCCAAACAAGCGTTACATAATGAAATGATTAATAGATGCAACAAACTCAAATGCCTCAAAGATTGAAATGGCAGGCATAATGCGACTTGCACCTCATGGAGCAAGACCAAATGTCTTCAGAAAGCAAGCTGATGTTGTGGATCTTGCGTCGCGATGAACACAGGTACGTAGTGGTTTAGAATTGGGTCTCTGTGTATATGCAAATGGACATCTAAGGGTGACCCACTTACTAGGGCGCAATGTCAACCACCAAAGTAAAATGGGGAAAGAGCATAATGTCCAAGCAAACGTTACATAATCAAAGGCAATAATAGATGCAACAAACTCAAATGCCTCAAAGATTGAAATGACACTATGCATAATACCTGACTTGCACCTCATGGAGCAAGACCCAATGTCTTTCGGAAGCCATCTGATGTGGTGGATACCATCGCAATGAACTTGGAGCTGTGGTTGCGAGGTGAGTCTCTGTCTGTGCAAGTGGACACTGCTAGTCAAACTGTCTCTCGGTACTTCATGTCTGCAACCTGAGGGCCTCGAGACATCATCTCCTTAGTTATCCCTAGGATCTTGGGATAACACCTTCAATATAAATGTTAAAATCCCTAACAATTTCAGCGTTAACTTATGCCGAATCCGCAAGACATATAATTGTTAGAAACCTTGAAGACAATGTTAGCTAAAAATCAAATCTACAATAAGACAATTTTGGACCCTTGAAAACCTCATATAGATAGAGATGAGACTAGATGGAGTTTAAGTACATACTCTCATCTCATCACAAGCTGGTGCAAGCCTCCAAGCTCTCCAAAACCCTAGCAAAGGAAAACCAAGGAAAACCCTAGATCGGCCAAAGATACTCCAGCAAGGTGTCTCCTCTTTTCTTCCTCCTTAACAAGTACAATTTAGGGTTTATTGCCTGACAATAAATCCCTAAGAAATTTTTAACTGAGCTGTGATTTTGTTTTCTTACTCTTATATCATGACTTTCTGACACTTGTTATGATTTTCTTCAATGCATATATTTACATTTAAACTGCCACTATATTTAGAGTGTTTTGATTCGTCTTTGCGTGCTTTTATTTCCACAGTTTCTAAACTAGCCATGAGGATTCTTGCGGGTCTTCACCTGAAAAAATGAGTATGGTTGACCCTTGCTTGTTGGTCTTTTAGAATATTGTCCTTCTAGAAGAGTAATAAATTCTATCTATCTATTAGGTTTGAGGTCATTGTGGTCTCTGGTAGTTTTTGATTTTTCTTTTTGTCAATTTGCAAAAGCTTTTGGTTGCAACATGAGTTAGAGCAGAGTAATTAGTAGATTCGCGAGGATGTATATTCATTTTAATACGCAAGATTCATGACTTTCTTTTGTATTTTCGGTGTTTTTTTACAGGGCTTACAATACGGATAAATTCATTCCTACCTACAAAGAAGCAAGAAGCCAAATCCAAGACAAAGGACTTCCAAGGTAAAGAAAGAAATGAATGAAGGGATAAGTGGAAATAACTTATGTAGCAGTATAGAAGATTAAAAGTTCCTTATCGTTTATCATATCGGGCTTATTGCTTATGTTGATGCATGAGTAGTGGAAACATTTGATTGAAGCTACATGCATGCGTGCGCACACACACACACACACTTCGATTTTAGATGGATGTAGTGCAACTCTTTAGAAATGCCATGTTCATGTGTTTCATTGATCTCTTGATAGGAACAATGGAAAGCCAGATAAAAATTAGTTGTTGGAGAAAGCATGGCGTGACAAAGAAAGAGAGAAGGGAACATTTCATTTGGAGTTACACGCGCACACATATACACTTTGATTTTAGATGTATGATGTTCAACTTTTTTGAAATGCCATCCATGTTTATGTGTTTCTCGGATCTTTTGATAGGAACAATGGAGAGCTGGAACAAAATTGATTGTTGGAGAACGCATGGCGCGACAAAGAAAGAGGTAAGGGAAAATTTCATTTGGAGTTACACCCGTACACATATACACTTTGATTTTAGATGTATGATTAGCATTTTTGAAATACGATGTTCATGTGTTTCACTTATCTCTTAACAGGAACAATGGAGAGCCAGAGCGAAATTGGTTGTTGCAGAAAGTATGGCGCGACAAAGAAAGAGAGAAGGGAAAATTTCATTTGGAATTACACGCGCACACATATACACTTTTATTTTAGATGTATGATGTTCAACTTTTTTGAAATGCCATCCATGTTCATGTGTTTCTCGGATCTTTTGATACGAACAATGGAGAGCCAGAACAAAATTGATTGTTGGAGAAAGCATGGCGCAACAAAGAAAGAGGTAACGGAAAATTTCGTTTGGAGTTACACACGTACACATATACACTTTGATTTTAGATGTATGATTAGCGTTTTTGAAATACGATGTTCATGTGTTTCACTTATCTCTTAACA
>SNQJ01S0088176.1:35416-48486 GCA_010110895.2 Picea sitchensis | reverse complement strand
GCATTCCTTTGTTTCTCGAGGGCCTCCTCGAGCAACATTTTGATAGGATCTCCTGCTCCCTCATCTTTATTTTCTTGCCACATGGGCGGTCGTCGGGGTTTGCGAGGCTGATCTTGCAAAGGTTCAACCAGATCGAGCCCCAAATCCTTATACCCCGATCTCGTTGGGGACATGCAAAGAAGGATCGAGAATGAGCAGACCGCTCTGATACCACTGATCCAGATTTATGTAGGAACACAATGAAATACAAAAATGCACATAAATATAGAGATGCAGCGGAAATAAGACTTCATTTCATTAACAACAAATGACTGAAATATGCTTACAGACAGAATGGAAATAAACTAGCTAGGGCGCTGGTAGCTTATCTCTAAGAAGAGATGTGGCCGCTACTCGCATCCGTGAGCAGATGATTACAATGAGGCTCTGAAGGCCCTTTTACAATAAACGGGAATGCCAAAAGTCCTAAACATCCAAAAACCTAACCCTGGGAGATGAAGCACCAAAAGTCATGTGGGCCCCGTTTGGGTAAGTTGGTGCATCAACTTCCCGGGGTCGTAACTTTTGCATACAATCTTCGTTTTAGGCGTATGATAGCTCGTTGAAAAGATCTATCTGAGGCCTACAATGCTAGAGACAAAATAGCATCGTTAGATGCTATTTTGTGACATCAACATACCCAAAAAAACATCATTTGGGGCCTCAAAATGGCCCCGAAAGTTCAGGACCCAAAAAAAATGCTAAAAATAGTAAACTGTCGAAAACTGAAAAACTGAAAGAAGAAATGGTGGGGGTTCAAGTGGAATAGGTGGGTGGCCACCAATATCCACCTGGATCAAGAGTATCGCATATGGATATTGATTGTAAGGCGTAGACGGCTCTGAAGATGATCGTACAGATCCCTCTATTTTAGTTGATCACTCTTCAGATCATTAGGAAGAGTCAGTAGATCTAGAAGGGCCTACCCAGAATCATTGCAGTGACCATGAAGAGACCAACATGGTCTCATGATACTCTGCAGGATGCAAAGAGGATACATATATATGGCATTGATGAGCCATATCATGAGGAGGAGTAGATGGATCCACCAGTGGTGAGGCCTGTGGCCCCACCAAGTACCAACTTAGAAGGAGCTAGAGTTCATAGGGATTCAACCCATAGGATCCAATAGGGACTTTCAGCCTCCCCAAGACAGTTCATAGGAGATCATACTTCAGAGGAGGTCAACACATGTAGAGGGAGTAGATGGCTCCATATATTATATAGACTCATAGGAAGTCAAGATTCATAGGGAGTATGTAGAATCAGAGTGAGCATGATCTTAGAGAGATTCAGTGGCTTAGAGAATTTCATTCAGAAAGTATTCCTCCTCATATTCAGATGGGAGAGAGAGAGACATCTTCCAAGACTGACTAGCAGGTGCCATGAGTTAATGAGGCTTGATCATAGCTTCAGATAATTCTAGGAGATGTGAGATCTCCTTGGAGGATTTCCTTGTTTCAATAGACTTTGCTACAATGATAGAGAAGGAAGCGAGTCAAAAGGACTGGGATATGGCTGTTTTCCTTGGTTTCGAGATCAGAAGGGAAGTCAATGGTGAATTCCAAGTTTATCTACAATATCAATAATGATGTAGATGGCAGCATAGAGATGTACAAAGCTTGATTTTTGGCTAGAGGATTATCCCAGAAAGAGGGATAATATTATGATCAGACACTTGCTCCAGTAGCTAGAAGAAGTGTACATAGAGAAACCAAAAGATACATGAGAAGGAGTCTCGTGGCTGTATATTGAGGAAGGATTTGTATGGACTTAAGAAGGCACCCAGGGTATGATATGCCAAAAATTTATTTTGATGAGCTTGGGGATAGTTTCCCCTTGATATTAGATGACATGTTTCTTACTGTTGATGATTGCAATTATGTCAGACATTCTCCATCTTACAAACCTGTGAGATGTGGATCATTTCATCTATGTGAGACATTCTCCATCTTACAAACCTGTGAGATGTGGATCATTGCAGCTATGGAGTCTTTCTCTTAGCTTACAAACCTGAGAGAAATCCCCTAAGAAGGGTACGTGGTTCCTTCCTAAGATAGAGTTGGAAAGTAGAGATGACCTCCTCCATTTAGAGAGCTGAGAAGAAATCCATATGATTATCCAGTGGGAAAGGTGATATGTTGAGTGAGACGTGCATGTGGTTGAGCACAAGGTGAATGTGTGAAATCCCAAAGTGTTGGGTGCATCCTCATGTGAACAGAAATGAAGATGATGTATTAGCCTCCTTTGAGCAGCAGAGTTGATGAGAAAAATCCAGATGATTCTCCTTTGTGAGGCAGTGGGAAAGAAGATCTATAGAGTGGACATGCCTGTGGACGAGCACAGGTGAACGTGTGAAGATCTGGTTCTTCTGTGTAATGCAGTGAGCCAGAGATATGACATCCCTATGGATGTTCCCCTAGTGGCTGAGCACTAGTGGGTGTATCAGATGCCTTGCTATATATTATTGAAGAGTCATACCTTCCTGTAACCCTAATTGTTATGTAAAGGGTACAGGTCGGCCCCACCTTAATGTGATTAGTAATAAATGTAAAAGATAATTAATTTGGTTAATATTAATTATAATAAGACTTAGAGAGGTCGGCCTTATTGTGCCAATAGACACTTCCGTTGATAGGCCAAGTATAATATAAGTAAAGGAAGATTCCCCATTGTGGAATCATATTCTTCACACAAGTTTGGAAATTTCAGCAAGAACATCCTCTTGGGAAAAGTGTGCACCTCTCTTGGGCACTAGTCTTCTAGGGTTTTAGCACCCTCTTGTGTGATAGGTATTTCTTGGTGGTGAAGGTATTTCTCTTGAATACTATAGAAAAGGATTTGGCTGGGTTTTTTTCCCTTGTTGAGAAGGGTTTCCCAGGATACTTCTTGTGTTCTTGTGTATGGTGTTTCTTCTTGTGATCTTGGTTGATGCAACATTCTTTTTTATGGTTAAGACAAATGAAAATTGAAATGAACTACATGATTAACCTATATTATTGAAAAAAAAACATGGTATCATATCATAGGTCTTGAATATCCCATTGCACAAGCAACGTTTCTCTCACACATCTATAGAAACCGTACGACCCTTCTAGGGTTTCCATAAATTTTGTACGAGCTCCTCTTATGAGAGTTTTTAACACTCAAAACTTGGATGNTGGCGAAACCCTTAGGGCCAAAAAATCAAAATAGGATGGTAAGGCATCCTTCAACAAACCTCCATCAAGTCTCAGATTTCATTTCCAGACATTTTGATTTTTTGGCCCTAAGGGTTTCGCCAAAATTCTTGCAGAAAATTTTGAATTGTATTTCTGCAAAATTCTTGAAGAAACTCCTTATCTTAACAGGGCTATCATATTTATCAAGGCTTTTTGTTTGCATTCATAAGACTAACAAAACGTAAAAGTGCTAGCGTATCCTAGCCGTTAGGTTTTCTATCCTAGTTGACAACGGTTTGTGAAGATTAGAAAAATAATGATGGGAAGCAATCTCAATTCCAAGAAGAAAATACCTCAAAGCAATGAAGACATCAACATATAAGCACTCTCAGGTATGGATCCTATCAATGACAATACTTGGCTAATTGACAGTGCTTCTTCTAGGCACATGACCGGTCTTAAAAATCATCTAACACATCTCGTTGAAAAAAAGACACATCTACATGTTGTTCTTGGAGATGATGCCAGATATAATGTGAGAGGAGTTGGAACTTCTACTTTCCAACTAGATTCAAATATGCAGCTTAAGCTAGAAGAAGTACTATATGTAACCAGAATGAAAAGAAACCTTCTCTTTGTTTCGGACTCTGAAGACAAAGGTTACAAAATTACTTTCTTAGAAGGAAGGGTTATTTCATGGCACAAAGACTCTCATATAATCTCTTCCAAAGTAATTGGTGTCCGAGAAAACATCTTGTACAAATTGAGCACCAAACCATTTCAAGCCTTATTACATGACACTATCAGCTTGAGTGAGTTATGGAATAGAAGACTTGCTCACATTCATTATAGATCTCTTCCATCTCTAGGGAAAATGGTAACATGTCTACCAGAGATACAGATTCATCATAAAGGTGTTTGCAAAGGTTGTGCCCTTGGAAAAAATGTTAAAGGATCCTTTCCTAGAAGTGATAACAGGTACAAGGAAATATTGGACTTGATACATTCAGATGTGTGTGGGCCAATGACTATTGCATCCTTAAATGGGTACTTACACTATGTACTCTTCATAGATGATCACTCCATGAAAACTTGGATTTACTTTCTAAAGAACAAGGATGGAGTCCTTGCCAAGTTTCAAGAATTCAAAGCTTGGATTGTAAACCTAACCAGAAGAAAAATAAAAATATTAAGATCAGACAATGGAGGAGAATACACCTCAAAAGAATTTAATATTTTTTGTATTGAAGCTTGAATCAAGAGGGAGTTCACAGTTCCTTACAACCCTAAAAAAAATGGGGTTGCTGAAAGGAAAAACATAACTATCATTGAGGCAACTAAAGCAATGATACATTATTAGATTCTACCTATGACTCTATGGGCAGAAGCATGTACGACAACAGTATATGTTCAAAACCATAGTCCTCATCAGATCCTAAAGAATATTACTCCATAAGAATCATTCACTAAAGTGAAGCCTGATATCGGACACTTCCGAATATTTGGATGTCCAGTGTACCTTCATGTACCCAAAGAAAAGAGATCCAAACTAGAACCTTCAGGAAGAAAGAGTACATTTGTAGGATACAGTGAATCCTCAAAATCATATCAAATCTAAATCCTAGGTCAGAGACAAATTGAAGTAAGAAGAGACGTCCCTTTTTAAGAAGAAATAGTTTTCCAAAAATCCAGAGAAGCTGAGATAGAAATTGATGGTGAAACAATACCTCCTCCCCCTTCAATAGTTCAAAGGGAGACAAATATTATTCCAGATGAGCCAATAACTCCAGTTGATCCAGTAGATTCAGTTGCCCCAAGAAACATACCCAGAGACATCACAGTTGGACATAAAATACTTGCTTGGGCTTGAAAAACTGTAGAAGAAGAAGAAGGGCATAAAACCCCACAAGTAGCAACTAGAGAAATCAAGAGACCAAAGATATTCTCAAACTACCTTTCAACCATGACCCACATTATTGACTCAGAGCCAACTTGTCATGGAGAAGCTTCAGGTGAAAAATTATGGCAAGATGCCATGACTAAAGAATACCAATCTATATTAAAAAATGATGTATGGGATGTTGTTCCAAGACCAGAGGTAAAGTCTATAGTGACTTCCAAATGGATTTACAAAATCAAACATGTTGTTGATGGAAGCATTGAAAAATACAAATCAATATTTGTGGATAAAGGGTTTTCACAAATAGAGGGACTCGACAATGACGAGACTTTTTCACCTATAGCCATATATACCTCCATCCAATCTATCATTTCACTAGCTTCTTCCATGGGTTGGAAGCTACATCAGATGGATGTAAAGACAACTTTTCTCAATGGTGAAATTGAGGAAGAATTTTATATTGAGCATCCATAAGGTTTCAATATACACAAAGAAAAATCTCATGTATGCAGGTTGAAGAAATCCCTATATGAACTAAAACAAGCACCACGTGCTTGGTATGAGAAAATGGATGGATTTATGATGAGTTTGGGTTTCAATAAAAGTGCAGTTGATCCAAACTTGTATTATAACATTGATGGAAATGAGTGTTTGATTTTGGTCTAATATGTGGATGATCTTTTCCTCACATGTTTAGAGAGACTCATTGTTGAATGAAAGCAAGCATTAACTGCCAAATTTGAAATGAAGGATTTGGGCCTAATGCATTATTTCTTCAGAATAGAAGTATGGTAGAGAACAAATGAGATTTTCCCAAGTCAAGGAAAATATACTATGAATATACTGAAACATTTCAGTATGACATAATTCAAATCCATTCCTTCTCCAATGGTAATGGATTTAAAGAAAATGAGTGACACTGATTCAGGAGACATAGACCCACATTTATACCGAAAATTGATTGGATCTTTGATGTATCTGGTTAACACCAGACTAGACATTTTCTATGAAGTGAATGTGCTTAGCCAGTTTATGAGACAACCAAAACATACACACTGGATAGTTGCAAAACACATATTGAGATACTTACAAGGCACAATTGGTTATGGCCTGAGATATGCAACCAATGTGGACTTAAGCTTGCAAGGATATGCTGATGTAGATTGGGTAGGAAGTGCAGTAGACATAAAGAGCACCTCAGGTTTTTGCTTCACCTTAGGATCAACCATGGTTTCCTGGTGTAGCATAAAACAAATCTCTATGGCTTTAAGCACAACAAAGGCAAAGTACATTTCACTAAGTGTGGAAGTTCGTGAAGTTGTATGGCTTCACAAACTTATGACTGAATTGTTCGATCATGAGATGGATCCGCTACTATTCATTGTGACAACTAGAGCTATGTAAAGCTCTCCGAGAACCCAGTGTTTCATGACAAATTGAAACACATTGAAATCGAGTATCACTATATCAGAGACATGGTGCAGAGAAAGACAGTACACGTGCAATATCTTTCTACTCATGAAAAAATTGCAGATATCTTCACTAAACCACTTGCCAAGACAAAGTTCGAGTATTTCCGTGAGAGACTTGGTCTGGTGGAAAATGCCTCCCTAGCTGAGAGGGAGTGTTGATGATTGCAGCTATGTGAGACATTCTTCATCTTCCAAACTTGTGAGATGTGTATCATTTCAGCTATGTGAGTCTTTCTCTAAGCTTACAAATATGAGATAAATCCCCTAAGAAGGGTATGTGGTTCCTGCCTGAGACATAGTTGGAACGTAGAGATGACCTCCTCCATTCAGAGAGTTGATAATCATTCTCGATGATTATCCAATGGGAAAGGAAATCTATTGAGCTAGACGTGCATGTGGCTGAGAAGAAGGTGAACCTGTTAAATACCAAAGTGTTGGGTGCATCCTCATGTGAACATGAATGAAGATGATGTATTATCCTCCTCTGAGAAGTAGAGTTGACGAGAAAACTCCAGATGATTCTCCTATGTGAGGCAGTGGGAAAGAAGATCTTTAGAGTGGATGTGCCTGTGGACGAGAACAAGTGAATGTGTGAAGATCTGGTTCTTCTGTGTAATGTAGTGAGCCAAAGATGTGGCATCCCTATGAATGTGCCTCTAGTGGATGAGCACTAGTGGGTGTATCATATCCCTTGCTATATATTGTTCAAGAGTCAGACATTCCTATAACCCTAATTGTTATGTAAAGGGTACAGGTCGGCCCCACATTAATGTGATTAGTAATAAATGTAAAAGATAATTAATCTGGTTAATATTAATTATAATGTGACTTAGAGAGGTCGACCCTATTGTTCCAATAGACACTTATGTTGATAGGACAAGTCTAATATAAGTACAGGAAGATTCCCCATTGTGTAATCATATTCTTCACACAAGTTTGGAAATTTCAACAAGTACATCCTCTTGGGAAAAGTGCGCACCTCTCTTGGGCGTTAGTCCTCTAGGGTTTGAGAACCCTCTTGTGTGCTAGGTATTTCTTGGTGGTGAAGGTATTTCTCTTGAAGAATATAGAAAAGGATTTGGTTGGGTTTTCTTCCCTTGTTGAGAAGGGTTTCCTAGGATACTTCTTGTGTTCTCTTGCATGGTGTTCCTTCATGTGATCTTGGTTGCTGCAACATTCTTGTTTATGTTTAAGACAAATGAAAATTGAAATGAACTACATGCTTAACCTATATTATTGAAAAATCAACACTTACGGGGGATGAGAAGCTCATAGATGGGTGCAAAAACTCACTTCAGATTTTGAGATGAAGGATCTAGGTATAATGCATTATTTATTGGGATTGGAGGTGTGGCAGAGATCGGATGATATTTTCCTTAGCCCGGGAAAATATACTATTGAGATCCTATAGAGATTTGGGATGATGGACTGCAAGTCCATGGACACACCTATGATGAAAAATCTGACGCTCTTGAGTGATTCATCTTCAAATTTGGAGGATCCCACTATGTATAGATAGTTGATCATATCCTTGATGTACCTATTTAACACCAGGATAGACATATGTTTTGTAGTGAACACTTTGAGCCAGTACATGGTTGAGCCTAGACATGTACATTGGATAGTAGAAAAACATGTGCTGCGGTACCTACATAGTATAGTTGGATATAGATTGAGATATGTCTTGGATGGATATGTGAATATGCAAGGTTATATAGACTCTGATTGGACAGGGAGTGTAGTGGACTGGAAAATCACATCAGGATGTTGCTTCATACATTAGTGGCACTCAGTACAACAGAGGAAATGTATATAGCATCCAGTGTTTCAAGTCGTGAAGTAGTGTGGCTTCATAAGTTGCTTGCAAGGTTATTTGATCTAGATTTGAATCCAACTTTGATATATTGTGATAATCAAATTTGTGTGAAGCATATAGATATCAAATACCATTACATCTAAGACATGGTGCAGAGAGGAGTTGTAGATCTCTGATACATATCCACATATGAGAAGATAACAAACATTCTCACCAAGCCTTTGTCTAGAGTGAAGTATGAGTACTTCAGAGACAAGCTTTGAATGATGTAGAATTCCCACCCTCATTGAGAGGAAGGTGTGTCGTTTCTCCTCCATCCAGATAACCCCTCTAACCAAGGGTTCCCTAGATCAGTCATGTGAGGTGACTGAGGGGGTAATGAACTGTCGAATATTAGTCTTTCATATTCCATGTGAGGTGGTTAGGTGTGAATACGACTATTGGGAGATGAGAAACATCACAATATAGTCTTGGAGTCTATGTCAGTGGTTGTGTGTCACTGGAAAGCAGTTGTGGGATACTATGGTGGTTGTGTACCACTGGTGGTGATTGTGTGTCACTGGATAGTAGTTGTGTGCCACTAGCGATGTCTATGTGTCACTGAAAAATATTTGTGTGCTATTACGGTGGTTGTGTACCACTGGCAGTGACTATGTGTCATTGGATAGTAGTTGTGTTCTACTACGATGGTTGTGTACTACTGACGGTGATTGTGTATCACTGGACAGTAGTTGTGTCCTACTATAGTGGTGGTTGTGTACCACTGGCAATGGTTTTGTACCACTGGAAAGTAGTTGTGTACTAATGTGGTAGTGGTTATGTACCACTATGACAGTAGTTGTTTACTACTATGACTTGGTGGAAATTGTGTTCCATTGGATGGTATTTTAGTAGTTGTGTGCTACTAGTTGATTTCCATGGAGACTACCAAACCACTTGGAAGTAGTTGTGTGCTACTGATTGATTGCAACATATTCATAGAGACTATGGTAGATGATTCAAGATATTGATGACATGGTAGTAGTTGTGTGCTACTAGTTGATTGCAGAGTAGTCAGTGGAATACTAGATGAAGATATCGTGGAAATATACCTCCCTAGCTAAGAGGGAGTGTTGATGTTTTGGTAGCTACAGGGAGTATTTTCCTCCTAGAAAAATTTTCTTAGAGAAGAAGAAGATTCCATGAAGTCAAAGGAAGACCATTGAATAGTTGAATAACACCTCGGAAAAGAATGAAGTGAAATAGAATACCATAGAAGAGAAGTTGGCCCAGAGGAAATAATAATAAAGTGGAAATATAATTTCCAGGAAGAGAAGTCAACCCACATAAATAATAAAGTAAATTTGAAGACCCAGAATAAGAATTCATCCCCAGAAAAGAACCCAAATTAGTATAAATACAAGTMTGGGTCARTTCATTTGTAGAACTACAYAGTTCCCCTTCTGYWGTGCGCACTAGGAAGTTGCAGTTGAAGTTGCAGTTGCAGTTGCAACTACAATTTCACTATTTCTGGTTTCTAGTTCTCTTGGAGAGTGTGCCCCACTTGGGGAAGGATATACTTGGTGGTTCTTGGTGATATCTCTTGTACGCTACCTCTGGAAGCGTTGCACTAAGGTTGTGTGGTTCTGACAAGTTTCTTCTTTCCAGTTACAGTTGCAGTGGTAGTTACGAGTTGTGTTAGTTATGTGGTGCACTAGTGATGCACCTATATTGCACCAGTTTTGTGATGACTCGGTTGTCTACCCTCGTTAGGGTTTGAAAAGGAGAATAGATAAGTATTTGGTTCTTCATTGTTGGTTTTCTCTTTTGATTAGAGCATGTTCATGGTTGTATTGGAATATTCTCTCTAAGAAATTTGGTTGGGTTTTTCCCCRAGTTTGGGGTTTTCCCAGGATAAATCATTGTGTAATYTTGTGCTTGTTTACCTATTKCTTATATACTTCAGTATATGATTATTGAATGTTAAAAGAAGATTAAAATGCGATGGTAAATCTAATKTTAATGAAACTAATGAAAACATAACACCACATGCTATGACACCTGCATTCATACTTTTTTGAGAGATTTCTCTCCTAGGAATATCGAGCATCATGGAGAAATATTTATACCACTTCATGGTACTGCTTGAAAGGAGGTGGTGTCATTAATTCTAATAACCCCCCAGTATTTGGAGATAGCTCGGTTTGCTTTAAAATCGACATTTTTATTGTTATGTCTCAAAACGTGGAACATATAGATTGATTGAAAATTATTGATAAGAGCCTGAATTTTGATGAAGATGGCATGGAGGCAATGATTGTTTGGAAGAGAATAGATTTGGATGTGTTTTATGGTGAACAGGGAGTCCCCTAGAATGATGATTCTTTGAATTCATTTCTTGATGGCTATGTTTATTCCTTGGAGGGTTGCGTGGGATTCAACTTGATTGTTTGAAGTAGTTCCCAAATTCCAGGAATATGCAAGTTATGTGTTTCCTCGAGGAGAAATAACAACCCCTCTTTCTCCTGCTTCCCTAGGATTTCCCTTTGAATCCTCATCAAAGAAGAGAAGATGGGAAGATTACTCTTTTTTCCATTAAGAAAAATTGGATTCTGTAATATGAAGTTGTCAGTGAGGTCTGGGGATCAACGAGTTGGAGGCTCCTGAAGAGAGTGAAAATGCATTGAACCAAACTACCTCCCTCTTATCAAGTGACTGGTTTAAATGTTTTAGTTTGAGTATCGTGTTTATATACTGAATGAGGAGACTGAAAACCATATCTGCTACTATGTCTGGATTGTAATTTTCCCCTTGAAAGATGCTTTTGTTTCTTGCTATCCAGATTTTCCAGCATATGTATTGGGGGAGAGAGAACCATATTCGTTTGAGTTCTTCCTTATTTTGGAAGTGATCTAAGTAATAATATTTCCATTTAAATAATAGTTTTTGAGTAGAAAAGGGCCAATGTACTCTGGGAAAAATATCTTGAAGGGATTTTTTCCAAACCATGATTGAGAATGGGTAGTGTATCATTAGATGATAAATTGTTCCATTCTCCTGCTAACGGAGAGGACATAGATGAGGCTCATTATGCCCCCTCATTTATGGATTATATCCTATGAGAATTATCCCATGTGTGAGTGTTTAAAAAAAGGTGTTGACTTTGGGGATTCCATCATTGTGTTAGGTGTGTTTCCATCTCTTCCCGAATGGAGGGAGAAAGTGGTTGTGCAGGAGGAAGGCGTATCCCTAGCTGACTATATACCCATGGAGATCCCATCCTCTAGAGTCTTTGGCATGACTATGGATTGGAGAACAACCTTGGAGATTCACTAGAAGAGAGTTTGAATCAAGGATTAGATGTGTCGGGAGGTCACCCAAATCCCAATAGTGTTAAGTTCCCACATCATTATTTCAAACCGAAATGTCAACAAGAATTATTTTGTTATGATATTTATCCAAGTTAGGAGGGGATTGAGGGAAGAATCCTACTCCAAAGAGGGGGGGAAATTATGTGTTTTGAATGAAAATTAACTCAGTTCCCATTTCTAGGAAGCCAAGTGCATTTGTATTGGATGATGAAAATGACAGGCTTTAATAATTTATAGATTGGAGAGCCTTTCTAGTTCAGAGGCAGATCCTCTAAGCAGTAAAGCCTTTCACCAGCCAAACATTTTTTGAGCAGAACCTTTTTCCACCAATCTTCTTTTCCTGTTATGAGGTGCTAGAGGATTTTGGCTCTGAGAGCCATATTAAACAGCTATGGACATTTTATTCCCAAGCCACCATGCTCTTTGGGGACGTGAACTATGTACCAGTGAACCCGATGATTATTTTTAGAATTGGATTTACCACCTTGGCGAGAGAAACTTCCTGAGTGTTTGAGCAATGGAGGACTTGCTATGAGAAGGGGAAAGTAGTGAATAAATTGAAATAGAGGGAGGGTTGAGAGAAAATTTTTGATTAAGATCGATCTCCTAGCTATATTGAACCATCGTGAACCCCAACTGGAAAATTTGGTGTTTATTTTGTTCATCAAAGGAAGCGAGGAAGAAGTCGGGGTGACACCTACTATGATAGGAGTGCCTAAGTAATTAAAGAATGTCCATTTTCCTACAAGTGGGTAGTGAAGGATATTGGCTATGAGAGAATTTGTTTTGTCTTTTATATTCAAAGTGTACATTTGGCTTTCCTCCTTATTGATAAGACCCCCTAAGGCTGAGGTATCATCCACCATTACTTGCTTGAAGCGTGAGGCAATGATCGTGGAAGCTCTTCCCATTAGCAAAGTGTCATATGTGAACTAGAAACTGTTGATCCTTCTAGTGCCTTGAGTAATTTTGAGTTTTAGAATGTGTTTGGTGATTCGTTCCCTTTCAAGAGTTCTTATTAGGGTTTCAACCATGAGGATGTAAATAGTAGGGGAGAGTGGGCACCCTTGGCGAAGGCCTCTAGAGATATGGAAAAAAGGGGCAGGCCTTCCATTGACCAGGGGTTCTATCCAAGGGTTTCAGATGCATGAGGCAATCCATGTAATGATGTTCTCATCAAATCTGAATCTGATCGTGATAGCTAGTAGGAAATTATGGAAAACTCTGTCAAAGGAATTTGACATATCTAATTTGATTACCATGTCTTTTTCTTTGTGGGATCTACTTGAATGGATGGATTCTTGCACCATAATTATGTTGTCTATCATCTGC
>SNQJ01S0088175.1:58843-82077 GCA_010110895.2 Picea sitchensis | reverse complement strand
ATTGCAAGGTATTTATATTCCTCTCAGTTAGGTTTTCTACCAGTGCCTTAAATTATTTAAATTTTCCAAACACTTCATTCTTTTCCTTCAACAAATAAATCAACGTTTTACGTGAGTAATCATAAATAAAAGACACATAATATACATACCCTCTTAGTGAAGTTTTTGACTTCGATCCACACACATCCGAGTGCATGATGTCCAATACTCTTTTGGCTCTACTATCGCTACTGGGAAAGGAGTGCTTCACATTCTTTTCTTGTGCGCAACCTTTTCACATGCCGTATGGTTTTTCTTGGATCTCTGGTAGTCCCATTACCATCTTACTCACACTCGGTATGGCCTTGTAATGTAGGTGATAGAATATCTTATGCCATAATTCACTGGGATTCACAGTGTCATGAATTAATGTTGAATCTAATCACCCTTTCATTTTGTAGTTTCCTCCCTCTTGAAATCCAATCACCACATCATCATCAAAATTCTTTCCTATAGGCCACATAAGAACTTGTCCATCAACAAATGCAACTCTTTAACCCTTCTCATCTAATGTTGAAATCGAGAGAAGGTTCTTCTTTCAATCCAGGAACATAGAGAACTTCCTTCATCTTCATTGACTTTCCTGATTCTAACTTGTAGGAAGCTTATCCTACTACTTTGGTCAGATATTGATAGTCATCTCCCAATTTAACCTTTTGCAGTGAATCCTTATGAGTAAATTTAGACAAGGAATCTTTATAACATGTCATGTGCTTGGAAGCACCACTTTCCACCAGCCAAATGTCCCTTCCATGAGTGGCAGTTCCTGTAAGGGATGAGATAAGAACATACTCCTCATCACTTGATTCATCTTCCTTTGTAACCTTCTTGGGTGGCTCATCATATTCAATTGTATGAAAATGATTCCTTTTATCTCCTTTCTTTTCCCTTGGTATTTGAATGAGGGAATAATTCCTAGCAATGTGTCCCATTTTCTAACAACATAAACATCTGATATTTGGGTTATTTTTTCGACCCTTCTAAAACTTCCTAGGTGAGGATGGTTATTTCTTTCTCTTTCCTTTCTTGGTGTGGGTATCTAGGGCTTTATCATCATCTATCATCTTCTCTTCTCTTGTTTTCTTCCTTTCTTCTTCTTGATTGCAATATTCCAATAGCCTACTAAACTTGGGTATCTTCCTTATTGAGCATATCCCTTGAATAAATGCATCCCATGAACTTGGGAGGCCATTCAATGTGGTCATCACCATTTATTATCCATTCATTATATCACCAATGGCTTCTATATACTCCTTGATCTGGTTCACTCTTCATAATAAGAGTGGATGGTTTTTGAATTTTGCATCCTCACGTTCTTTAACTAAGTTCTCAAGGTCATTCTTTGGTTGGTGTTGTTGTATTCAAACAGTCGGGTTAAGGCATACATCATTTACTTTGGAGTGGATAATGAATACATGTGATGAATAATATGGTCCTTAATGGAGTCGTCAATAATCCTCTTTGCTTTGACCATATCCTTCTTGTGCTTTGATTTAGCCTCATCTCCCTCTGGTTCTGAAACCTATTCTTTAGTGAACTTCTCTAGATCATGTTCTTCTAGGAGGAGGGATAATGTATACCTATAGGCTTTGAATTTTCCAGCTCCCTCCAACTTCTCATCAATATTGGTTCTGGTAATCATCCTACCCCTAAATAAAAAATTATGGATTTTGAAGATCTGATCCAAGGAAAAGATACGCTCCACTAGGGAACACTTGTTGGTGGTCTTGTTTTGTCTAGCAAACACTCCTATTGAGAAAAATGGCTCCTTTTGTCTTCTATATCTATGAACTTTCTTATATTTAGGCATGCTTTGATACCATGTTAGAATTTTAGAAGTTACAGTTATCTTCTTTAAAATTCATTAACAATTGCATGTAATAGGAACACTGAAAAATAAAAAAATCACAGAAAACAAGATATATCATGGGAAACCCTCATGGGGGAGAAAACCCAACAACCAATTCTTCAATATAGATTCCTTCAACCAGTACAATGTCACATTATAGCTCTCCAAAAATAGACCAAGACCAAGAAACCAATACCTCCTGCGTTAAACCTTCCTTTCTATGCTCCAAATACACAAGCGAAGGACAGTTGTGTGTTTTTACAAATGAGAGGAACTTGACCTCTATTTATACACATAATTGACTCTCGAAAAGACGCAACCCTAATAGGGGTTGTTTTGAATTTTACAATAAGGATAATAATAAAATAATAATTTATTTTGAGTCAATTTATACAATAAGATTACAATAAACTTCTCTAGGTTTGATCAATGCAAATACAAAAGAATATCTTCCGTAGTTACATCAAAATATCAACAAGAAGAATTCTCATCAAACCATACATTACGTCTGATAATTATTTGTCGTTTGATAGGATCAAATAATCAATAGGATTTCGACTCTTTAGAGTATCCCAAAATGATGCAAGAATGTCTCTTTGCATCCAACTTCTTTCTATAATCATCAAGAATGTGAGCCCAAGAAACACATCCAAACACATGGAGGTGGATGATTGAAGGCTTATTCCCATACCATAATTCGACCAGAGTCATGCCAGAAGGAATAACTCGAGTCGAGATGTGATTGAGAAGATAATTTGCATAGTATACTGCTTCATCCAAGAAGAAAGGGGGAAAGTCTTTAGCCTGGAAAAGAAATATGGCCATTTCACCCAATGTCTGATTCTTTCATTCTACAACCCGATTTTGTTGAGGAGTGTGAGGAACTAACTGCTTCCAAGCAATACCAGATTGAAGTAGGTATTCTTCAAAATCTCAATTTAAATATTGACCACCATTGTCTGATCTCAAACATTTGATGGGTTGGCCACATTGCTTCTTGGCAAAGGCCCAAAATACCTTGAACTTCTCAAAGAGAAGTTTCTTATTCTTCAAAAAAATACCCATGTGAAGTGAGATAAATCATCAATGAAAGTTAAAATGTACCTTGCATGTGCCAGTGAAGGTAGATTGATGCAACAAAAATCAATGTGAACCAATTCCAATAGGTTATGTTCTGTCCACACTTTACCAAATTCGAATGGTTCCTAATGATGCTTCCCAAGTACATATCCCTTGTAGACTATTTCAGGGAGAAACACCTTAGAAAAACCAACAACCATATTCTGAGTTGTCAGTTCCTAAAGACTTCAGAAATTTAGATGTCTGAGTCGCTCATGCCAAATTTGAATTTTCTCATCATTGTGAGAAACAAGTGTAGTCAGTTCAGGTTCCAGACAAGTCAAGTCACGAAACTTGTACAAACTATCGATCAGGTCGAGAATACCGCAAGCGACAATCAACTCACCTTTATTCAAATCACGAACATAGAAACAATCTAGTCAAAATTTCACAATATTACCTATATGTTTCAACTGAGCAACAAATGATAGATTTACATTGATATTTAGCATATGATATACGTAAAAAATATTCCCATGTTGACAAGTAACATCACCCTGACCAACAACATCTAGACAAAAATCATCGGTGACATAGATTTTACTCTCCTTAGCTTTATTCAGTCTCGTGAACAAAGAGGCATCCTTAGCCATCTGATAAGTGAACCTAGAGTCGACTACTCATTAGATATGTGCAAAATGAGACATAAATGTCTAAGAAGTTCTGACTTGGAAGGTGAAATTATTAGCGGGTCTGAAAACAAGAGTCATGTCTCATTTAAAGAGTTTAACCTTCTCCTATAAATCGTCTCTCTTCTTATATCAAACTTTCTCCACATGTCCAGGATTTCCACAATACTGACATGTCTTCTTCTTTTGACTTCGTTGTGGTGCATCTTCATGTCTCTAAGGTTTCTGGTCATGGTATGTAGGTTTCTGTGTAGAGACATCAAACCATACTCTATCCCTGGGATCCATCTTGCCCTTTCCTTTGAGCAAGTGGGCCTGGTGTTTACCACCAAGCTTGCCTTATCCAAGAAATATGTGTTGATTAGTAATCAAAATACCATAGAAAGTTTCAAAGGTGTAATTCTTACCATCTTCCTTGCATGTTTTCCAGTTGGCGCGGAAAGTCAAAACGAACATGTCGAATGGTGTTCTCAAGTTTATCAGGACTAGATCGATGAGTTGTCCATCCTTCTTCTTATAATTGTTTCCACATTCACCCATATTCAACTGGATTTATTTGACATGCACTAAACATTCCTCCATTCTTTCAAAGGAATGAGGATCAAGAGAGATCAATGCTTTCTCCAATTGCATGGCATGGCTCTCATTGACTCATTCGAACAACGACTTCAGCTTCTTCCATACTCAATGAGGGAAGTTGACCCCACTGAGGTGAAATCAAATATCTCGCAATATGTAGGTTGTAATGACCCCTACAACCTCATCCTTCTTGCCATCAACAACAAACTTTGCCTAGTCGTCTATTGGATCTGGAATTGCAACCTTTGTATACTACCACAATCCTTTAATCTTCAATAGGGTTTGCATATCTGGTTCCCATACTGCATAATTTGATCTGTTCATAACAACATGATTGATCTTCGAAGCCATCTTCGATATCTAGACATATTGGTTTGTTGTAATGAGTTCCAATCGACAAACCACTGGCCCAGATTCAATCAAACAACATATCCAACTTAGCAAGGTTTGTAGATAACAGGTCGAGGTTTAAACCATCGACACTAATACCATGTTGGGGAATCAGGTGGAACATGACATGAAACAAAGGACACAGTTCTGTAGATAACCAAAGAGGAACAAAAAATACGAAGATACAGGTGGTGTCTAAAGACACCGTTACAAAACTTAAGAAAAATGCACTCTGATCAGAACATCATAGTGCATGTTGCACATCTTGATCCACACAATCTATTACACAATATCCGATGATAATAATGACCCAAGGGGTCTCCTTTTATAGGCTCAAGATCCAACCAACTTCCATAGAATCTGAAAGATCTTGTCCACATGTAATCGTCGGTTGTTAGAGTTTAATCTGCTAAATCCATTCTATTGAGTCAACTCGACAAGTATGCTCGACCCAACCGCCTACGCATCCAACTCATAGTCGATTGTTGGGTTGGTCGATCCACCGCCTGCCTATCTTCGACTACTAGTGGATTATCTAACCAACATGTATGCCAACTACTCGACCAACTGGTGTGGTGTGTTGGTTGATCTTCTGACTGACTATATCCAGATGTAGGTCGACCTATTGACAGATTGAACCTAGGAGATGTGTGATGAACCATCAATGCTTGATGTTCCAACAAAATTAATGTAATATTTTCTCAGGGAAAAATGTATTTGATTTAAATCTTTAAAAAAATTCAAAATTATCTATGAGTGTAGATTTATCTTAACACAATATTTATCAATCATTGAGAGGGATCAAATTTCTCTAAGTGTAATTTTTTAATCATAGAAGGTGGATCTAAGCTTATTGTACTACTCAATTATGTATAACTCAAAACTCAAAACTTATACATTATAACAATATTTCTATGTAAATATCATATAAACTCACAATTATGCATTGTAACAATATTTTTGTCTAAATGCAATATTTATAGTATTTATATTTGTGTAAATCTAATATTTCTCTTTTTATGTTTTATATAACAATGTTTAGTATTATTTTTTACACTTTAGCTGATATATGATAATGTAAGCTTACTCGACAACATTTTTACTATATTGGATTGTAAAGTAATCTCTCAATACTGTAATTTTATTTTTTCAATTTCATAAATAAATAGACAAAGATATACCCTAACATAACTCGCTTGACTTTAAATTCATAATTTTTTTACTGACTTTAGACTCATGAATTTAAAATAATTTTTTATTGACATACTTTACTGACTTTAAACTCATAAATTTAGAATAATTTTTTATTGACATACTTTATAATAATAATATACACTTTAGCTGATATATGATAATGTAAGCTTACTCGACAACATTTTTACTATATTGGATTATATTGGATTGTAAAGTAATTTCTCAATACTGTAATTTTATTTTTTCAATTTCATAAATAAATAGACAAAGATATACCCTAACATAACTCGCTTGACTTTAAATTCATATTTTTTTTACTGACTTTAGACTCATGAATTTAAAATAATTTTTAATTGACATACTTTACTGACTTTAAACTCATAAATTTAGAATAATTTTTTATTAACATACTTTATAATAATAATTTATTCAAAATATGACAAGTAATATACATCATGCAGTGAACCTGTACCCTTTCCATCCTATCCATTAAATAATAAATAATATAATATCCAACCCATAAAAAATGATAAATACACAACCATCATTAACTTACTCCATAATACATAATTATCTTCTTCAAAATATAACATAATATTTGTTGACATGAAAATTGACTAAAGAATGGCTTCATAACCACTTTACATGTTTTTAAATATATGAAGATCATATGGATATCATATGTAATGATGAATTGAATTGACCTTTATTATCATAAATGGCCCCATGATATTACACGTGCATATCAAATCAATTCGTATTGGCATCTTCCGAGGGTGTCCTTGTACAATAATATATTTTTACATAAACACCACACGGTGACTTATACTACATATCATTTTGAGTCCTTTTCTCATTATCACCAAGTTAGCAAGTCTTATCCTTTATGTACAAATAATTTTGAGTCATTTTCCCATCATCACCAAGCTAGCAAGTCTCATCCTTTATGTACAAATGGTATTTGAATTCTATTAAGAATTTCAAATAATTGAATTAAAATAGAATTTAATATATTATTACCATATCCTCGAATCTAGAAAATAATATTAAAGTTTGAGTGGACATGTTGTTTGAATATTTAAAAAGTGTGAATATGTTGCGAATCACTTACATTTAATGAATCAATTTGGTTTAAAAATTAGGTTTGGTGTTATATATATATATATATATATATATATATATATATATATATAATTTGTTGTTATTGAAAATTTATATAAAACATAGAATGTAGTGTATTTATGAAAATATATATTGTTGATTAGGAGAAGTATAAGTAGGAGATAATATAAAATTGTGAAAGTAATAGAGGATGTAGTTAAACCTAGATTAATTCCTTGGGTTGGTTTATGTATGGTTGGTGTCAAACTCCTTACTTCTTACGTCCAATCATCTTAAGTTCATTAATGTAAATGTTTTAACTTTTTTTCAATTAGATGTTAAAATTGTGATGAGCATTTTCATCCACATAAATGATTGTCTTTAGGGTCTTTTGACTAAAAGCAAGGTAATGGAAAAACAAATGTGTTCTGGTTCGAGACTGCAGTAATCCTAAATACCAACCGAGTGTGTGTATATTATCTAACTTCCAATAATACATACATAACAATAAGAAACCATACAAATATATATATCTATCCATTAATGTCATGCACAATCAACATAACTATTTTGGGTGTTGGGAATATATAGTGTTACTCTTCATTAGGATGAGACCAACCCATGCCTAAATAGTGCATACAAACTCATTTCCCTTGGTTAACATACATCATCTTTCCAATCATAAATAATGCATACAAGCTCATTGCCCTTGTTAACATACACCACACACCATCTTTACAACCATCTAATAATCATGTTAATGATAATACACAACAATGGAGTATTGTAGTAAATCGATTAATTATGCTAGCTCTCAATTTAATCAATTTAGTCTTCTCAAAAAATCTTTCCAACCCTAAATAGTGAATACAAACTCATTTCCCTTAGTTAACATACACCACACACCATTTGATTGATCATATTAATGATCATACACAACAATGGAGTATTGTAGTAAATCAATTAATTATGCTAGCTCTCAACTTAATCAATCTGGTCTTCTCAAAGGAGAGGAACGTTTTTCCTATTATATTATATTGTCATGAACCTACCACCTTACCCATTTGAATCTCAACTAAGCAAGGTTTTGGTGTGAGTTAAATTACAAAATAATTACACTAAGGCAAGGTTTTGGTGTGAGTTAAATTACAAAATAATTATATGTAATTATAGTAATACTACGGTATTACAAAAGAACAAAAATGCCCCGTATGTTGTCCTATTACCAACGTTAACATTAATATTCATACATTTAGAAAAGGGCCATCAAAATAAAATGTTTTAATCAAGGGACTGCTAGTTCATGTGTCATGATATACTGGATGTCCACTAGTGATTGGAGTAGTCTCAAAACTTCCAAATCTCTTTTCCCTCACATAAAGACAACATTTGAGTGAGAATGATGTATGAAGAAATTGTTATCTCTAAACAACGCATTGAATTTTACTTAACAAAAATACCATCTCAACATTAAATTAAAACAAAAATAGAATTAGATGGAAAAAAGATTAAATTAAAACAGAATTAGATAGAAAACAAGTTGAAACCCCACATCTTGAAGCTAAGGACAGGTCCCATGATTTCCTTGCACCATTTGAACAAGGTGTATTGTATAGTCAACTGGCAAGTCATGTCCTCCTAAATAATTGTTTCGAGGGATGAATGGTACCATGGGTGACTCAATCCATTTTTTTAACATGAACAAACACTTCAAGGCAAGTGTACAGTCCAACAATTAATCTTTGAGTGCTATGTGAAGGATGGGTTATAATGTTAATGGTCTTAAAGGTTGATTGGTTATTCTTCAAATTGAACTGATAAATTTAGCTATTTAATTGCAACGACTATCTCATGACAACCATTGATCTCACATTTGGCATGGAATGGATGGATATTGGATCATATCTTTTGACATTCATTAATTACTAATAGGGAAATTGATTTTTGAGTGAAACTAACAACAACACAGTGTGGGATTCTTCATTAAAACCATGGATGCAATTAACAACAATGACTAATCATATATAAGCAACAACAATCTCACACACAAAACTAAACACCACAATCACAAAGAAATATCAAACCAATTCAAAACACAACATATACCATATTTACCCTATCAATCTCAAGTTACAATGTAGTTCATGGCTCTATGACCATTCACCAATTCACATAGATCCTCCTTAAAACTCTCTCCTCATAGCCGAAAGAGTATTGATCATATAGCATGGAAAGATAATGAGTTCCCAACAACATGTAATCTAGAATAAGCTCTCTTGTTCAATTTATTGGAGCCTCCACATGTCTTGTTAAATACACAATTTGTCTCATACCATACCATGTTTAATGTGTGCCCAACTATCTATTGCATATAACAATCACACATCCTAATTTATCACTATCTCATTTTAAATCCTAAAAGTTATATAGATTTCCTAATCCATCCTAATTTTATTGGCTATATTAATGAATTCTCAATGATTTCTATTAAACATATTTAGTTTTTTATTTATTTATTGGCAGAATCAACAATTAGTCGGGATTCTACTCGCGTGACAAGGGGTCGAGTTATCCGATTGCTACCACTATAACCTCCAAACATGCCCACATGGCCCCTAAAATGGCACACAAGATAAATCGAGGGTTTCGAACTAATAACTTCACATTACAAAATGCTTTAATAATACACTCCATCACTAACTATTTTACACCCCAAAGACTATTAAACACATTTAATTAAAATAAAAAAATAAAAAAATAAAATATGAATTGAATACTACATTATGCTTATTATTTTCATAAAACAAAAAGTATAGAATGAATATTGCATTTTAAATTAATATTCTCTCTTTTTTAAAAAGAGACAAGATCCTATGACACAATTACATGAATGCCTTCAATTAAAAGGGTTTCATACATTCATAAAACAAAAAGTATAGAATGAATATTGCATTTTAAATTAATATTCTCTCTTTTTTAAAAAGAGACAAGATCTATGACACAATTACATGAATGCCTTCAATTAAAAGGGTTTCATACATCCATGTGCATCTTTTCTCTTTCAGGTAGTGCGTAATGAATTCAGTTTGAACCCATTTTGTTAGAATAATACAAAATAAATGCACGTATCATGCATTTGCATTTTTGACGAAAAAAATGTGATGATAAGATCTAAAATAGTTTCCCCAAGGACGTTGAGGATGGTCATTAATTGCAATGTCATAGAATAAAGAAGTGTACACAAAAGTGTTTTTAATAAATAGATAGATCGAGTTTTTAATCATAATTTAAAATATTTTCATATATACATTTTCATGTCTCTTTTTGACAATGTATTCATTCTACATTTTTCCTAAAATTATAAATATATTCATATATGTCTTTTTGACAATGCATTCTTTCTATCATTTTTTTCAAGTAATATTAACATGAACAAGTTCCCTATATGGAAATCTCAATTTCTATTAATTACATTCACATGTCTTCATAGTGTTTTTATAACAATAATATTTTTCTTATATATTCATTTAAAAAAAATTGTGAATCTGTTGAACATAAGTATCACAACATAATGTTAAGTGAATATATCCACTTATCTATCCAACCTAAAATCGCTTTGAATGCCCATTTTTGGTAGAGTTATTTTTTTACTACTAGTATTTGTATGGTCAATGATTTAAATAATAAAACCCACCCTTGAGAGACCCTATCCTCCCTTTTAGAAACCCTTACAAAGATAGGAACCCCACCTTCCATTTCTTGGGTGGTGTCTCTACTCATCTGCCAAGGTTTGAGTTAGAATTAGATTCCTCCTCCTGCCACCTCTTTGTACTTGGATCCCTTGGGTATTAATATTTTTATGATGTCAAAACATGCTTTATTGATCTAGATTGGATCACCATATTATTTTTCATCTATTTCAAGGACTTTAGAGTGGAAAAAATTGGAGGAATTAGTTTGCAAGGTCATTTTAACAAGAAGTCCAATTTTGGAAAATTGAGGTTTGAAACCTTCCAGAGCCATTTTGAGGCATCAAACGACATTTTTGGGGGTCAAAACTTCATAGCTTTATCTAGGACCCCTTGACGCTAATATACACTCAAAGACCTTTCGAATGGAAAAAATGACGTCAATCGGAGTTCATATGAGAAAGTTATGCCTCTCGCAAGTTGACCTACCATATTGACCTCTGGGGTACAAGAATATGTCGAGTCAGCCCCCGTTACGCATGCACATGGGGCTAGCCACGTGTGGAATTTCAAGAATATTCTAGAGGTCCAAAAACCGTATCACATTTGAGGGTTGATGGAGTCAAAACCATACACCTAGATGGCTATCAGGATATGTTAAATACTGGGTTGTTAGGAAGAGAACGGGTTCCATTCTTTTGGATTGTATCTTGTTCCACAACTGAGAAAAGCATCTAAGAATGGAATTTTGTGAGCATAATAGAGGAGAAGGAGAATTATATAGTAGACATTGAGGCCATAGTGTCAAAAAGTAACTCCATAATGAGACCATTGCTTCCTAAGGGAAGAGGATTAATCCAGGTGGATATTGGTGTCCACCCACCTATTCCAACTGGCTCCTCTTGCCCGTTTTTGGTTCAACACGTTATTCTGTACTTCTTTGTAATTGTGGTTTTTACACTTCAGGGGTTGTCTGAAGCCCTACACATATTCCAGGTGGATACTGGTGGCCTCTCACCTAATCCAATTGGCTTATTTTGTATGTTTTCATGTCAACACATCTTGTTGTACTTCCAGGGCTGTTTTGGAGGCCTAAACAATGTTTTTTGGCTCTCCACAATCAAAATGTAGACAAAGTTAGATTTTGCAAAAGTTATGACCCTAGGAAGTTGAGGTACCAACTTACCCATAGGGGCCCACAAAAATTTTGGCATTTCACCTCCTAAGGTTAGGTTTTTGGATGCCTAGGGTTTTGGCATTCATGAGTAATATCAAAAAGGCCTTTAGAGCCTCATTGTAATCATTCTTATTAGACGGATGCACGTAGCAACCACATCTATTCTTAGAGATAGCTACCACCACTCGAGCAAGTGTTTCAGTTCTACAGTTTTATAGTTTCAGCCTATTTCATTTATTCAATATAAGATATTGTTCACTGGATATCTATGTTATTCTTCATATCTCTATGTTTATTGTATTCAGTCTGTTAATCGGTTCATTCCGCTCCTAAATCCAGATCAGTGGTATCAGAGTGGTCTGCTCTTTATTTTTTTTCTTCGTGCATGTCCCGGACAAGATCTGGGTACAAGAAGTTCAGACTCGAACCAAGCCCGACAACAACCCATGGGGGATGAAAAGAAAGATGATGGAGTAGGAGATCCTATTAAAATGTTTCTCGAGGAAGCCCTCATGCAAAAAATGAATGAAATGATGGAAAATTTTATGCAGATCCTTCGACGACTGCCCACGAGAGAAGCATCTTCATCAAGCATCCATGCACCCCCCTTCAAGGTATAGGTAAACTTTGATATTCCATTATTTGAAGGACTGATAGATGCAGACGTTGTATATAAATGGTTGAATCTGCTCGAAGGGTATTTTTCGGTCCACAATTTTTCCGATAGGGAAAATATTACTTTTGCACTCCTCAAGGTTATCCCACATGTTAAGGACTGGTGGGATACTTACTACGAGAAAATGGTCGTAGAGGAATCTACATTATTTTTGGTGGCCCCTACATGGGATTCCTTTCGGGACACCATTAAAGAATAGTACTACCCTGTTGGAAGCTACGAGGACCAGTACACTAGATGGACCACCCTGGGTCAATAAAGGGACCAAATAGTACCATATTTCACCAATATTTTCCATACCCTGTGCACCAAATTGGGTATCAAAGACTCTGAGCTTCATCTAGTGCTCAAATACCGCAGTTTTTTTGAATAGATACATTCAAACAAAAATGGAGTTTCTGGGCATCGCCTCATTAGTCACAACTTATAGATACGCTGTCAACATCGAGCAAAAATTTAAGCAGAAGAGCTGAGAGTTTGGATCTGCAAACTCCTCACAACCGAAGTAGGGAAAAGGTGGCCCCAACCCACACAACAAGGGACCAAGCTGAAATGGATTCTCTCAGGACATCCAGTCCAAGACGCAACACAAGAAGGGAAATGAGAAGACGATGAAGGACACGAGAAAATGGTGTGAGTACCATAAAATCCCTCGGCACAACATTGAAAAACGTTTCTCCAAGCAATCACTCATGGTCGAGCTGAAGGATTCTGAGTTAGAGGTTGATTCTGATTCTGAAGGAGGAAAGTGGATTATCGATGCTTAACCCAGTGCCACTATCACTACCACCAAATTCTGGCCAGGTGAACCAGAAGAACCAGAGGAAGGGAAACACCTATTTCACTCACAGATGTGGGTAAAGGGGGCTCTTCTTAATTTCATTGTCGATAGCAGCAGTCAGAAGAACCTGATTTTAGCAGAGGTCGTCAAGTTGATAGACCTGCCAACGACATAACACCCTCATCCCTACACCATCAGCTGACATCACCAAGGAAGATATCTCTGTGTCATCCAACAGTGTCGTCTACCCTACGGTATCAAGCCTTTCAAAGATGAGGTATTGTGTGATATTTCTCCCCTTGAAGTTTGTGATGTTCTTTTAGGACAACCATATTTGTGGAAGCGTCATGCTCTGTATGAGTATATACCCTCTAGTGTTAGTATTACTTTGGGTAGATAATTGTACAGGATACCAGAGGTAGCGCCGCATACCACTATTTATTTAATCTTTACTAAACAATGCAGTAAGGTCATTTCACGGAATGGGAAGTTCGTCTTCTTTGTGATCTGTTCTCACAGTAAGCAGAAGGTTGTCGCCACATCTGTGGCATCTACACAGAGCCTCTCTTTGTAGCAGAAGCAAGTGGATAGGATCATGGAAGAATACAAAGACATCTTCTCCTCACCCACTGGGTAACGATGCACTGCCAAGTCAAGAATCCAATTGATCTGACCCCCGGTGCAGCTCTACCTAATGGACTAGTCTATCGTCACTCGCTGATGGAAAATGACGAAATCAGGCATCATATCTAAGAGCTTATTCAAAAGGGGCACATCAGACCCAACTCCTCCCCTTGCAGAAGCCCGATTGTACTGGTGCAGAAGAAGGACGATACTTGGTGAATCTTCATTGATTACATAGCCTTAAACAAAATCGCAGTCAGGAACCAGTACCCCATTCCTAGGATTTATGACCTTCTTGACCAAATCAAGGGGGAAACTTTATTCAACAAGATCGACCTAAAGTATGGCTACCACTAGGTTCCCATCGAACCAACTGATGTATGGAAGACGACCTTCAAATATAAATAAGGTCTCTTCGAATGGTTGGTCATGCCCTTTGGCTTAACAAATGCACCAAACACTTTCATGATGTTGATGGATGATGTATTGAGACCCTTCACCAACTCCTTTGTTGTGGTATATTTGGATGAAATCCTCATCTTCAGAAGAACTTGGGAGGAGCACATGCAACATATTCAATAGGTTTTGAACACTCTATAACAGCACAAGCTATATGCCAACTTGGAAAAATGATCTTTTGGCATGAACAAGGTCCAATAATTGGGCTACATTGTTGATGAGAATGGGGTACATTTTGATCTAGCTAAGATCCAAGTCATCTATGACTAGCTAGCCCCGACCACACTAACCGAGCTTGGAATCTTCTTGGGGTTGGCCAACTTCTATCGATGGTTTGTGTTAGTATTATCCCATATTGCATGGGCCCTCAGCTAAGTGACCAAGGGCAGTGGCAGGGAAAATTTTGTGTGGAGGAAGGAGCAACAAAGAGAATTCAATGATCTGAAGCATCACTTGTGCTCAGCTCCAATACTCTCCTTTCCCGATCTACAATAACCGTTCGAGATTGAGACTGATGCATCTAACTATGTTGTAGGCGTAGTTCTCACTCAGAACGACCATCTGGTGGAATATCATAGTGAGACACTCTCAGATAATGTCCGAAAATACCCCACCTATGACAAGGAAATGTATTCCATTGTACAAGCATGTCATCAATGGAAACATTACATTTTGGGAAAGGAGACGATCATCCACACTGATCACAAGCCTTTGCGGTTCATATAGACACAGGGAAAATTACACAATGACCACCATCAAAACTGGTCCACCTACCTGCAGCAGTTCCACCTCAACATCAAGTATAAGACAAGGATCTCAAATATTTTCGCTGACTACCTTAGTCGACCTCCTGTGGCTTCACTCACCATGGTGCTCCATTCCTATGGACATGAGGCATATGAGTGGCCCCAACTTTATCAGCAAGATCCAAACTTCTCCACCACCTATCATCTCTTGGGTACATGTGTGACTGTCACCGATTTTCACATTCAGGACAGGCTATTATGACATATGTGCCATCTCTGTGTTCCTACAAGTGAGCGTGCAAAACGTATTTTGGAATCCCACTACAGTCAGATGGCAGGACATTTTTGCGTGGAGAAAATTGTGGTTGTACTTCAGAAACATTTTTATTGGCCAAAAATTCAATAGGACGTCAGCAAGTATGTCAGATCTTGCACTACATGTGCCATTTCCAACCCAACCATCAAGAAGCAAGGCTTATACACCCCTCTTCCTACTCTTTATAAGCCTTGGGAATCCATCTCAATGGATTACATGTCTGTCCTTTTGTCCACCAAGAAAGGAAATGACTACGTATTTGTGGTCGTTGACCGGTTTTTGAAGATGGCCATACTCACATCCTGCAACAAGAATATCACAGTGGTCGATACTTCCAAGATCTTCTTCGAACGTGTGTGGGTCCATTTTGGGATACCATAGACCATCATATTCRACCATGAAAACATGTTCCTCAACACATTTTGGTTGAGTCTCTAGTCACTGTTGGACACCAAGCTCACTAAATCCACTTCTTTCCACCCCCAAACATACGACCAAACAGAGGTGGTCAATCATATGATTGTGCACATCCTGTGCATGTACAACTCTAAGCATCCACATACATGGGATGAGAGTCTCCCCTATGTTCAACATAGTTAAAACATGGCTCTCCATAGTTCTACCAACCATATCCCATTTCAGGTGGGGTTGGGATTCCAACCCTTGGTTCCCATTGATGTTGCACTACCTCTTTCCACCACACAGACATACTCTTCCCATGAGATAGTTCTTTCAGATTCATCGCATTGGTTTTTTATATTCAACGTTTCAGACCAAACCAGTGTGGTCCATCATCAGGAAAAGTATTATGATATATGAAGGAAAAAAGATATAACAAGTGTAAATAAATATCTGAAAAGTTATTATGAAGAGTCGACTTACTTTTAAACAACCTTTCAACCTTTCACAAATATAGGTGGTGAAAGGTTGTCTAAATATATTATCAAAATAGACAACCTTTCAACCTTTCACAAACATGTCTCCCTCCAAATATTGCGCAAATACTACTTGGAGTGTTTTTACATAGCTTGCTCTAAGTTTATACACAATAACAACATCTTAGTTAAGATATTTCCATGCTTCATAATAGTTAATTCCCTTTATGGGTTCCATCACCTACTTAAAGGGTCAATCTATAACCTCTACTTATTAGTAGACTAGTTCATCCATCACTTTGGCATGCCTAGGATATATGACTCTGGTCTGTTCACCCTCATGGGCCTTATGAAAAAAAATGAATGTTTTTCAATATTCATACATAGATCATGCCAGGCTCTACACAATTTCACATTAGATATTTTGGAAGACACTCTTTATGATATTTTCACATGGGCCCTAAACCAAAATAATGGATCCAAATTTTTTCTTGAAGACATTGAATAAAAAAACATGTCATTGATCTCCTCCTTCACATTGAGAATGCCTACATCAAATCTTCTATGGGAGAAGGAAAAACTAAAAAACTAAAAACCTAAGTCTCTAATAGAAATGAAATAGATGACAGGGTGACAAAAGCACCCCCACCTAAAATTGAGACTAGAACCATCCTACACATCGAAAATAAGGAGTAACCTAACCCATCAAACTCAACCACTAGTATGTGGTGTAAATAATACAAAAGAGCCACACATAATATTGAGGAATGTCAAAAACTCAAATGATTAAACAAACAAAGAGACCAAATTGACCAACCTCCTAAACCCAAGGCCATTTTCATAGAAGAAAATGATAGAATCCATATATATAAGGACCTTATGCTTGACAATGACCCTCCTTCCAAAACCTCTAATAATAAAATAATGTTTTATCTAAATCTACCTCTAATTCCTTTGACAAAGAATACAAAGATGGCCCTAAGGAAAAGGGAGAGGCTCTTTTCAATCCCTCCTTTATCCACCCCCCTACAATCATAGATAGAGTCCTAGTGGTCCATAAATCCCTAGGTAATACTGGATCCACCCCTTAATGGATCATATCTATGACAATATCCCATCCCAATAGGTTGCACCCTATTTAAAACTTCCTACCTAACCTCATTAACCTAGATACCATATTTCTAGTTCATTGTGTGGGTGTTTATTCTAGATTAACCCATTCCAAAATTGACCCTCAACTTTCAACATTGAGGGTACCATACCCTCTCATTACATAGGAGTTATTTCCCCCAACTAGTAGAGGGAATTTTATTTTATACCATTTTTTCTCCACCTATTTTCCTATTTGTGGATTACTCAACATCTTCCTCTTTTTCCCTTATCTATAACCTCTCCTCTCATGCTTCTCTAATATCATGCATGGATTTCCTTGTGGCATCCCCTTATCAAAGTGATCACATGATTATGAACTTGTCCATGTTCATGCCCAATAATTTTTAGTCTTAATCCCCTTCCATTTCCTTTGACCATTCTAGCATCCCCTTTGTTGAAGAGTGGAATGCAAACATACTAAATCCATTATTAATTGAGATATCTTGCAATTATTTCATGATTAAGTGAATCATTATTTCCCCTAGATACACACTTAACATCATAGTGATCCCTATATATCATGGTCTTCGTGCTATGTGTTTTTCTCATATGCCTTGAACCATCCAAGGGTTGAACGAGTCTAAGACCAAACCTCTTCAGGCTACTGAAATCCACTTGTCCCTTGGAACTAAATCCATGAACACGCACTTTTAAGTACTCCTAGGAGACTTAGAGAACACCATCCTCAACTTCCTTTGGTTGGATGAAACAATGGATATTACCTATACTTTTATGGGACAACTCTCGATCTTGCATGAAGGTAAGACATATTTAATTTGTAGGGACTTGCTTCTTCTCTTCCCTTCCTAAAAATAATTCAAATGTCTTCCTCTTAATCTCTTTTTCCCACTTTATGATCTTTTACAATGCCTCCTCCTCCTCTCTTCATCTGAAAGTCGACTCTCCTAGGTCAGAATCCTCTTCTAGCCTTATATTTTCTTCTCAGATGCATGAGCATCGTTAGTGGAACATTGTGTGGGTCACCCACTTCATCTCCTCCCTACTTACTTGGACCAACTCTAGTTGGCCTCCTCTTCCTTTTGTGTGTCTCTACGTGGTATTTTGAATGCTTGGGGTAACTTTAGAGAACTTTTATAATTCCAATAGGTTTCCTTATTTTAATAAGGATTTAGGGTTCAAATTGGGCCTCCCATGGTTCCATTGGATATCTCCTACTTCAAATGTTTTATTTTCTCCGATCCTTCTTGTTTTTTTCCCCTCAAACATTTAGAATTATTTTCCTCTCGATTTCTTCCATATCCTTATTCACCTCCCAAACTATCGGTATCCCATCAAGTCATTATTTTGAGTAAGAATTGACTCAAGATAGTTGCATCCTAATGTGATTAATGACCATGCTATTCTTATGAGATGTGGAATGTTATTGTCGCATCTTGTAGACTACAACTGTGAAATTTCCTTCCCATATATACCTCCCATGTCTCCTACCTTCCCTCCCTTGTCTTCACTAGGCCTACCCTATCATATCCACCTTCCTTGTCTTAGATTTCTTAAAATTTCCCTAGCATGCCTCCCACCTTTCTCTTTTTGTTTATAATTCATCCTTTTCTTGAGTGTGGATGTCTCTATCCTACCTCGCCCGAGGAAATATGTTATCCTCAATGATGTAGGTACATATTTCACTCTAGTATATGCCTATACAAATAGATCTAATATATAAGTAGACACAAGTATCACTCCCTTACCTTTGTTCATCCACTATCGCATTCATTCATCCTTTCATTTCATGTTCTGAATTATTATTTCACCAACATGATTATTATAAATTGCTTGTTTATAATTTTCATAGTTTGGCTATTATATTGATTACATGATAGTTAGATTTAGTACTCATGATATAACATCTTGACTTGTACTTATAGTTTAATTTATATAATTATTATATAGTAGTTAAGTTTGTTTGTTCCTCTATCTTTACATTTTTGTTTGACATGCATCACTTGCTTGTCGATCTTTATGTCTATTTTGTTTACAACTTGCTTGACATCATACCAATCCATAGGGAACCCTTTTGGTTTTTCCTTTCTATAATTCTAGGGTCATATGGGCCTTCACATGTACTATGGGATATATAGGCATGATCACTAGAGGATTCCCTCATGACATTAAAGTATTGGATTACACTAAAAAAAGTCTCGGATTGCTCCTATGTGCTTTCATGCTTCTCTCCTTCATTGTTTCTACTATTCCCATCTCATGGAAAGAATCCCCTACAAGGTGGGAACCATATAGTGTATGAAATTTCCACTTGGATACTCACATATACCTACCCCTCATGAGTTTCCTTATGTGGTTGGTTAACCCTTTTTCCATACTTATGGATAACTTACCCAATGATGATATGATACCTCTCAACTACTGCTCAAATGTGATGGATTACCTTTATAGAGTACCTCATTGGGATGTCTAGTGCTTAGGTGGGTTCCTTAGGCACCATATCCACTTGGTCTCTAATTCTTGGTTGCATGCTTTACTCATTTTCACCCCTTGGGTAACCTTTTTGGGGAATTCCCTAAATCCATGGGTCTAGTTGTGGGTGCAAGCCACTCTGTTGGGTTCATTGTCACTTAGGTTGGATTAAATTGGGTTCACAACCATCCAAACATATTTTGGATTTTCTATTTATAATGTCAATAACAGTCAAACTCCGTAAACCTACCTTATATTTTGGTGTAAGTGGTACTATGGGTTTCCTTGGGGTATCATGATCGTTAATCCACAAGTTGTGTAACATAGGGTCATTTTGGGTCTCAAAACCTATGGTATTGTTATACCAAATTCATGACATGTAGTCAATAGACATGGTATAAGGGTTTCTATCTCATTTTAGGAATTATTGGCTAATTTACGAGTTAGTTAACCCTCTTTCCGCATTTAATTTGTTGGTAAAACTTGATCTAGAACCTAATATGAATTACCCTAATAACCTATAGTCCTAGCTTATCATAAAAAAAATATTAAGGCCATGATTAATTTATTGTATTTCCCTCTTATTGTCACTCTCTTTTATCTTACCATAGGGTTTCTTTGTTTACCCCTAAAATTGAGTGGGTAATCCAATCTCCACTTTCCTCCTTTTAGTTGTGTGTGAACAATTGAGTGGTCTTACATACCTACCCTCACAATGTGTGTGGCAGCAATAATTTGTTCATTCTCTATAATTAGTGGTTGTGCGATGTTTTTTTTTGACAAGAACGGTTATGTTGCATTAATCGGCTTTCTGGCAAGCCAGAATCAGAAAGTTACAAATCTGAAGAAGGTTGGTGACCTCTAACAGTGTTGCCAACCTTCTTGTGAATGTCTTGGGATACCAATCCCATCTGCTTCTTGCGCTAATTCGGGAAATTGACAAAAATTGCATACATGAGTAGATTCTCACAAATTGTGAGCATAGTAGAAGACAGAAGCAAAGCATTAAACCGAGGGGGATGAAATTTTCCCCTTAAAGTAGGGATCCATCTTTTTCTGAGAACCTAAAGAAAAGTTGGAGGCCGCCTCCTTTTCTCTGTGCGCTTTGTTGGTCCTTCGCCCTTGGGTAAGGGGTGGAGACGGAACTGATTTGTCTTCAGGTTCAGAAGTTTCCACAGAGCCGCTAGAGGGGACTGAAACAACCAGACCTGCAGAGGCAGAAGGTTCCAGAACTGAAGCCTGAGTTTCTCTCGCTGCCATTGATTCTGGGGGGGTGGAATCCAGAAGGCTTTCGTTTGCCGGAGGATCTTCCTTAACTGTTGTTTCTTCTGGATCTAGGGCTTCATCTTCCTTCAGCGCATCAAAGCTGTTTTTATTTTCTAGAGTTGCCTCTGCAGAATGAGTGGCCTTCGGAGCCTGGGCTAGCGGATCCTTTCACCGTGGCTGCCTTCGTCGGTTAGTTATTGGCTGAAAATCATCTTCTTTGACTGGTCCCGGCTCCTCAGAGGCTTTGGGGCAGCTTTTTGCGAAATGACCGTAAGCATGGCACCAGAGGCACTTAAAGGGAATCTGCTCGTAGTCCAGCTCTTGGATATGGCACCAATCCCCCAGGGAGAGCTTAATGGCTTCCGAAAGTCCTTTCTCGAGGTTAACCTCAACACAAATACGAGCGCAGGTAAACTGATCCCCTTTCGGCTCCGCCCTGTCCAGGAAACGCCCAAGCTTATTTCCAATGTCCTCCAAAGATCTTATCCCCCATAGATGCAAGGGAATATGAGGCAGCCTAACCCAAACAGGGACTGCTATGATCTCGGCTCCGGGATTGAAGTCAAGAGTCCAGGGGGCTAAGAACAACCCTCTCGACCCCATGAAATAGGGTCCAGATCTGAAAACTAGATCACGGTCCTTTTTCCTCGTGAAGCTGAAGACAAAAAAAACCCTGCCTACTGCGCACAAAGAAACGTTTCCCTGTATCAGCATCTTCCAACGATCATCCATCCATGCCTCCACCATTTTGGGGCTAGGCCATAACCCCGTAAACTTTCCGATGAGGGCATTTTCTGCTAGAAGGAGGGAAAGCTTGCAAGGGTCCTCTGGAGATAGCTCCAGAGAAGGGATCTCCTCCATCTTCTTAACAAACTTGGACGAGAGAGAAGGCTTGGTTTTAGGTCCTACTGAGCGGACTAACGTTTTGAATGCTTCCAAAGGATCTTCTTCCAACTCGGCAAACAGATCTGGGGCCATCGTAGCAGGGTGACGAACACCAGCAAGCAAGAGGATGGAGCAAGTCGCACACTGCTCCAAAACGCATGCCAAACTGAAACGCAAGCGGGAGGGACGCTCTGATACATCGATCCACGACCCTGTATTCAAAGGTGAACCCTGGTCGACTGCTACAGATCGTGCCCCTGCAATACAAAACCAGAGCGGAGGCGGCTAGGGTTAAGGCCCTAGCCGCATTGACCTTCCATCTCGCTTCATCCGGCTAGTGGTTGTGCGATGTTAGCATTAGAGTTCCGTATCCTTTTTCGATGAAAGTGTTGAGAAAAATTATATCTTATGGGATGAAAATGTGTGAATCTCTTTGATCTCTCATGTGATGCAAGTGGAAGATCTTCGGGTTTGATAGTAAGTGTGATCTTGACTTGTTTGTGAGCTCAAAGAAATATATTTTTGATATTGGTGGGATACTTTTCTTGGACTTTCTATTGTTGGTTAGGGTTTACAGTGATTGTGGATGCACTAGATAGGGTTTCAGATGCATTGAAGAGTCATTTTTAGGATGACGCAACAAGACTTATCATATCATTTTGGGATGATTTGAAAGAACTTGTTGTAATATATTGGGATGATATGAGATATTGTAGTTTATATTCATTACTATGATAATATGAAGTGTACCATAATTGTCCTAAATTTATGGTTGCAGATTTTATTTTTCTCATTTATTGAGTGAGTTTCATGGTTTTTTTAGTATGTTGATTTATTAGGATAGTGGGGATAAATGCTATATTGTTTGAGCATGCATAATGAAACTTTCATATTGGACTTCTTGTTTTTGTTATATAACAATTGTAATTGAAGTAATTTTTAGATCTATTTATTGATATAGATATTTCCCTATTGGATACTCAAATATATGCTTAAAGCCTTTGTGATATTTGCATTCTTGTGTTTTCTTAGAAGTAGTTTTGGGAAGATTTGAAGTTTCTTGTAGGGTTTTTGAATAAATTGTTTTCAAAACTAAGGCCAAAAAACCTACGAAAAAAATCTATGGCCTCATAGAAGTGAGGTGGAAATTTCAGATTGGACAGATTTTTGAAATTTCTACAATCAATTATTTATAGATTGGTTGCCACTATACACTTGAATTATAAGTTAGTGTGGATATTGATAGGTGGGAGAGGTG
>SNQJ01S0088175.1:32447-43289 GCA_010110895.2 Picea sitchensis | reverse complement strand
CATTCTTTGTGTCTCCATACAAACTTATGGTTCATGCATTATCATGTATTTCATATGGCTTTCTCCACCTAGCAATCACATTTGATGTGCAAGGATTGTCTTCCCCAAACAAGAATCTCATTTGGGGTTTCCATGCTGCTTATTGAACCCAACATCTGATCCCATGACTTCTAAAAAATCTTCGATGTAGAATAAAGAATTTTCCCTGTCCTTCTTCTTTGATGAACTTCTTGTGCAACAATATATTTTCTCTGAGCTAATGGCTCTTAGATATTTTTTGGACCCTATAATAAGGTTCCCAGGTCTTCAGTACCTCCCTGATGCAGGTCCGAACTAGACGAAACCCATAGACTTCCTTCCTAACCCCTTTTTCCTTCTTTAACACAGTTTTTCGGCACTAGCCCTCATTTTCGTTGGGCCCTTAATTTGCATGGGACCACGAATGTGACCAAGTGCTAAATCAATAGGTGATTACTCGAGCCTTCGTCTTTAGGAATTTTCAAACACAACACAACAATCTATCAGAGTTATGGATTACTCAACTCACGAAGTAGAGTGGATCAACAGTCCATGTCTACCCAACATCCAACGACTAAAACTCACAATGGAACCTCAGATGTTTGAGTTCCAAGACTTCAGAGTTTCGGGACTTCGGGAGATACCACTGCAAAGATCAACGGTCCTTGTTGATTTGAGATCAATGGCCCTCGATTACTTCGGGACCTCAAGTATTTCCAACCAAGACTAGATCAAGGGTCCTTTGACCTCCTCTTTGATCAACGATCGAGATCTCCTTTGGGACTTCGACGCTTTCACCCTCTGCTTTCCTCCGGAGTGCTCCATACCTAGAGTTCCAGATCTGGCGCCACACGTCCACTTTCAGATCAACGACTATCCAACAGAGTGAGTCTCTTTCTTCCATGTGTCTCGTCACATATAAAGGATCCATGTTCCTTCCTTTGGATCAATGACCCTTAGACGTTTCAGGCTTTAGCGCTTTGGTACATCCTGAAACACAACTTCACAAAAACCCTGAAGTACGATTCTCCAAAGTTCACGATTTGGTGACACCTGTCCAACCCAGATCAACGACTCCTAGCTGCTTCGGCTATTTGGGCTTCGATGATTTCAAAATTTCATCCTTCGCATTCTCTCGGAGTGATTTCACCTGAAATACATTGATTTTTTCCACGTGTTCTTCTGGATCCAACGGTCCAGATCTTCTTCATTCCTGTCGACTTCCTTTCGGAGGTTTCTGCCACCGAACTTCCTGATCTCTCTCCACGTGTCGTCCACAACGAATGGTTGTGATTTACTTCGGCCTTCGGGACTTCGATAATTTGTCACGCTCCACACTTGAAATTCCCGAAGTGACTTTCTCCAAAGTCTCAGATCTTCTGACACGCATCTCTCGGCAACTGACGACCTGGATCTTCTTTGACCTTTGGGTATTCCGCGATTTCGTATCTTCCCCAACCACAAACTTCTGAAGTGGTTCACTCCAGAGTTATAGATCTTTCTCCACCTATTAGCCTTGATGATGGACAATCCCTAATTACTTTGAGACTTCGGTGAATCAGTTTTCCCATGCACACAAGGGTTAAGTCTTGTGCACTTATCTTCGGATCGAACAATTGTTGGTCCTTCATGCTCAAATCCAACAGATGGGATTTGTTCCTCCTCAACGGTCTCCTTTGCTTTCCTGGACACGGATCTAATGGTCCAGGCTCCTCCCCACAACAGAACTGATGACAGTTGTCGCTCCTCCTCCTGACCTTTTGACTCCTTCTGACTTGGAAGAGTTTATGGGTATTCAAAGGTTTCGGCCTTTGAAATTTCTCCTACGAACCCGACTATATTGGGTCTCGACTGTGTCTCTACTAATGTTATCCCTCCCGAGCTTTGGGACTAGGAATAAGTCTAACTCCTACGCACTCCTCACATTATCTCTTTTGAGATTTTCTATTTACTCAGTCTCCTAAGGGTCTCGACCCTTCTATTTCATTTCAAAGGAAAACTTCGTGCCCTCCTAGTAACCTTCTTCTCAAAGCAGACCTTGCTGAGCGTTTTCTACAGAGTGTTCAACAACTCTGTGAGTATATTCCTATGATACTCTTCTCCCTGAAATCGACAAAGAGTTCTTTCTATGCACACTTGCACTCGCTCGATGCCCGCCTGACAGAGCCCTACAGATTTCTCAGTGACTCTATCTCTCTCTGAACTCAACACAGAGTTTTTCCTGTGCACTCCTTGCATTTCTGTTGATGAAGGTTCAAAAATATCTCTCCTGAGCTTCTCTGAGGTTAAATCACCTATGTCAACACACTCCTTGCGAAGAATGTGCACTCCTTGCACTCGCAACTCACATGAGAGAAACAATTGAAACCTATTCGTTACTTCACCAGTTCACCTATTGGTTCCTCCAAACACAATTTCCACTTGAAAATTCGGGTACAAATACCACTTATCCAACCCATCCAGGTTCGGCGTTAAAACCTTGGCTTTGAACTCGAATTTTGTCTGCTTTGACAAAAATTCTTTCAAAACTTTTGCTTTACTTTCCACTAACATGGCCCATCCAGGCTAAGTGTTGAAATCCTTGGCTCTGATACCAATTTGTAACATCCCCATCCACCAACAGGTCGGACAATGCCATTACTCAGCTCTGATACCAATTTTGTAACATCCCCGGTTAACAACAATGCCGAGGTAATGATACCACTGTGGAATATTCACATATATATATAACATGCATTTTAGTCGAAGTAAAACATATAACACAGAGTTATTGTTACCATTTAGATTCAAACAATATTAACAGTAAATCCACATGCAATGAAACACATGATAACATTCAAGCATCAATAGCACAAACATGAATAACATATAAATTAAGCACAGACTGATACTTATCTTTTCAAATGGAGTAACACCACCAACTACATGCAGACCTTCCACGAACCTCCCAACCATATAACACACTACTCATCACTCTCACTAGTAGGTCACCCCCGAGCTAGGACTAAGCTCCACCTAGAGCAAGGGAATCCTAGACTAGGCTGAGGTTACAGGAAACTGCACAATTCAACTGGAAGGATTCTCTCTAGGAGCCTTCTTATGCCCACTACTCATGGAATCTTATTCCCCACATTCCTGTCCCACCCTAGGAGTATATACCTTCACTATCACATAGTCCATCATATGCTTCACCTGCCTTGCCTTGGGCTTCAGAAACAGGTTGGACCAGAATTATCAGAGCTCCGTAGCTGGTGCTGGACTCTCTTTAGGAGTAAACCACTTCCCAGCAAACTCTCTCACCTGGAGAGAGCTTCTCACAGGCCTGACAACCTACCTCTTCAACCACAAGACTAAAAACCCACTTCTTCAACCAGTTTCGACTCAATTCCCGCAAGGTAAGAATAACAACAATAATAATATCATTCAATTTACTCACGGGTGATAGTAGAAACAATAGGAAAATGGTTATGGACACCCCAAAATGGTAACACTCGAGCACTAAGACAAAACACGGCTCAGGAAAATCATGGCAACAACCCAAAGACGGTTCAGTGTAGACTCGGCTCTGCAAAATCTGATAGGTTGGGTACACGAATCACGTAGGTCGGCTTCACGGTTCTGGGTTTTCAGAGGTGCGTGACCAGGAAAAAATGCAAAGGTCGATCATCCTTGTTTCAGGTTCAGACTGTGTCAACCACTAGACATACAAAATCCAAAAATATTATAGGATGCATTAGCCTCTCAACAAGCAACACTCAGCCCAGGAACTATGTGGTTGCACCAACCAATAGTTATCACACAACACTCTCAAACGAGTAAAGGTGCTTGGACTTCTCCAAAGTCACAGATCATTCCACGAGTTTCCCGTGATTCAGGAGGCGTGGGAAGAAAACAAGACGCATAGGGCGATGACCAACTCACAGTTTCAGACAACGGATGACCAAATGGCCTGGACAAAACCCCAACCCGGCTCAACTCATCCGCTTTAACTTCATGCGCTTAGGTCAACACTTGTCTTCCTGAAGCTTCATGCACTCCACTTAGCATACGTTCCCTTTCTAGGAACTTAGGAAAACATTCATCAATTGTCCACCTTAGCCTTTAGGAATTAATATTAAAATATTATTCCTCTAGAGGTAAGCCCCCTAACATAGCCCCTAGGCCCAAACACTTAGCCCCCTCTGTAACACCATGCTTTCCCCAGTTTGTAAATATAACTATATTGGTCGGGGAACTATGGAAAACTCAAAGGTGTGAGTGTTTGTTTTGATGGACCTTTGAATAAAAGGTCGACGAATGTAAATTCTGTTATTTTAATAGAAAATGAATGTGTATTGCATGACTGCTATAAAGGGGATGTGCTAAGAGAGAGACCATGATTTCTAATGAAAAGGTGGTGGAGGGAACCCATAATTGTCGTACTAAATTCCACCGAACCAATACCATACTGGATTTAAACTTGCTCAATATCAGAACAACCCTCTGACTAGAAATGAATTCCCATCAGGTTGGTAGGTGAGAAGGCCTCCTCAAGCATTAATGAGGGGATGGGGGCAGACTTCCCACCTGTAAGGATTCTGGACCTAACCATGGATGGTGGAATTCGAGCCCCACACAATCTTGCTGAGGAAGGAAAGAAAGGAAGCGTGGTGTGGGTAGAGAGGGCCTGCGAAGAGGGAAGAGATGAGAGTAGATCTCTCAGTTCCGAGGAAGGATTGAAAGTGAACAAGAGAGTTATGATCACATGGAATAGGGAGACAAATATAGGTGAAGGAGAGTAACCTTCGTCCGTACCTATTCCTGTATGGGAAAAAGGAGAGTAATCTTCATCCCTAACTTTCGTTGAGCTGGAAGTAAGAGGTTGAATCTCAGAGCATCGTGGCCTAAGCTTGGGGGTGTCTAGTGATAAATCCATTGGGAGTGACTGAGCCTATGGTTGGGTGGAAACGAGCACCCCTCTCAGTAGTCACATCATGCCTTTTGGTTCTGGTAAGTGTTTTTATGCCTTGAGATTTAAATTGGAAGTAATGGATGCATGCTTGTTTTAATAGGCCTATAAATGGTTTCTACATTGAGTGATTGAATTAAGAGTATGTGTTTGTTCCTTGAGAACTTTTACATCTGCTTGATTTTCCTAGGTTAGTTTAATTCCTCAAAATCACTTTCCCCGAGTAATTTCATCACTATCCTAGAGTCGAGTGAGTACCTCCCTGATTGCGGAGGTCGAATCCTGCAATCACTGCGAGGACGGAGTCTATTAAGCTCAGGAGAGGTAGTGTATATATGCACAGACTCTCTGCAAGGAAAGAAGAGACTAAGAACCACCTAAGTTATAGACTATATGAAGGAGCACAAGATATGTGCAAAAGACCCTTCTAGGTGTTAAGTCCAGGAGAAAGAGCGCAACGCTCTTAATCCTTCATAACTGACGAAGCTTAGGAAAGATAGTGAGATTCAGGTATCGAAGGGGAATACCCCTTTCGTTTGGAAGATGAATGGATGAGATCCGTTCAGGAGGATCCAAGGTCTGTCACAACCATCAGATTTGAAGAAGGAGAGAAGGCGTTAACGCCTTGACTACTTCAGTATTTGCAAGTTCACACATTGGGGGAATCACATGTTGGTGCGATTTAACTTACGAAACTAGAAGTTGCGATGTTATCTGGACCGTTAGATCGAGAAAGGTCATGGACCGTCGATTCAACGTGAATGGATTAATGCAAGGAGTATGTGGAAATTCAAAATTCCATAAGGACCCACCTATAGAGGAGAATATCTGGACCATTGAAATTCATGTCCAGATAGCGAGAAGTGAGCGCAAGAGGAAAATGGATCTGAGATGTTAGATCTGAATCGCATGGACCAACATTCGTTGGATATGGAGGATGTTGCATGAGACAAGTTCTGAAATCATCGAGACCATCCATTGGAAAGGACACGTGATGAGAGCTCAACATTTCACTGAATCGTAGAGAAAGAAGGTCAAAGAATAGAACTATTTGAACTCACGATGTGCAAAATCACAATTTTATCGTGGTCATCCATCAAGGAGGACACATGGCGAGAGCTCAAAATTTCGCTGACTTGCAGAGAAAGAAGGTCAAAGAATATAAATGTTCAAACTCGCGATGTGCGAAATCACGATTTGAACATGGTCGTCCATCAAGGAGGACATGTGGCGAGAGCTCAGCATTTCACTGACTTGTAGGGTGGAAAAGTCAAAGAGGGAAATCGTGATAACTCGTGATACATGAAACTCCAACACGCTTTAGAGTTAGGCCCCCGGGTCACATGGACAAAGGTCAAATGGGAAGCTAAGGAATGTTATCCCTTTTCTGAGCTCAGGAGTTGGAGGAGTTGGGGCACCTTTCATCGAAAGTCTCGAAGTCATGAAATGGGACGTGCCATTTGGGTTAAGATTTTGGTCACGTGAGTGGAGGGAGCTAATGTTCATTAACCCCTTTTTGGATCTCAGTATTTGGGGAGTCAGGGGTGGCTCATACGTCGAAGTACCAACACATGAAATCTCAAAACACTTTTTGAGTAGGCGCGCGGTCACAACCCGTGGTCGTGTGGAGGTGAAGCTCGCGCTTGGTGCTTAGTCACATAGGCAGAGTTTCATAGAAAGGACCCGTGAATTTGTTTAAATAGAGGTTCCGGTAGGGAATCGAAGAGCTTCTCTAGCTCAACAGAGTTAAGAACGATCCTTGACCAGGAGATCAGACTGATTCGCTGACTTTTCAAAATTAGGAACCATCAATAGAGTTTTTGTGATTTAAGAAAATTGAAAAATTTTATGCCCCGTTGTGGGTGTGTTACACCCTCCCTTGCCCAACCTTATGGAAGCTTAGTCCCCCATCACTCTTTATTCATGGTTAGTCTACACGCAACAGTGTTTATATTTTATTAATGTTCTGCATAATTACATATACAAAAATCAAGCTTATTGGCCTTGGCATCTCGCTCACCAGCCTAATAAACACATAAGTCTTTCAACTTATAACCACTTGGCTCACCAGCCTATAAGAAAAATTAAAATTCATAAGGGGCTTGACCTTGGGGTATTAGACGGCCTGGGGTCACCGATGTCGAAGTTCTTTGGGGATCGACTATCGATGATATCCTTGGGTAATGCTTGTCGCGAAAGAAAAATTCCTTTTTCTGATGTTGATAAAGATCGACGTTCGGCGACTGCAGTTTTCTGCAGTGATTTTCTTTCATCTTTTAAAACTTTCTGATTCTGAATTTGGACACATCGGGTGAAACATTTTTTGAGCCGTTGATTCTTATTGAGAAGTTAAGCCTTTTAAGTCATGGGTTTTCATATATTCAAGAAAACTCTTAAATAATTAATGAGAGTCATAATGGTAATCAAACACAACATTTTTCACAATGAATATGAATCAGACAGTGCAAAAAGATCAAGTGCTACCCAAAAAGTAAAATTTGACATAGAATTTTTTAGGGTGTGTTGAGTGCTTAACAAATGGTGACTTACTAGGTGAAAGAAGAATCTTTGTTCCTCCTTTGGGCTCGGCTGATGAAAAATCTGGTGGATAACTTAATTGGTTTTAAATTAGAGCCTCTTTACCCTTATATTTGAAATTCTCCGGTTGATGCTTCTGGGTCTGCCTGTGGGGATTTTAACCTTTATTCCACCTTCGTTTCCTGTAACCCTGACTCATGCCCTCTTTTAAGAAAGTCTAGTAAAGAATTCACTGACATGTTACCTTTACTCACTTGCTACGGTGTTGCTCCGCTGCTAGCGAGCATCCATAGCCCCGATGGAGTCACCCTGACATCACAGACCTTGCTCCGCTGTCAGCAAGCATCCATAGCCCCGAAGGAGATATCTGCATACCATCTCCTATTGTTCACTCATTTGATAGAGTTAATTTATTTTGGCATAATTCCTTGAGCGAGTGGGAGAGGATGGCGTCTATTTATTTTTCAAAGTGAGGTGGTTAAGGTCAATCCTTTGCTAGCTTTGTCTTCGAGGTTCATGTAGTCCTTTTCGACTTTCCTTTTTTCCCTTAAGGTCTTACCAAACCACTAAGCAAACACTTCTGAAATTTCTCCAAAGTTTTTTATCTGTGCAGGTTAGGTAGAGAGCCCTTCAAAGTAATTGCAAGTTCCCCAACGCCTCTTGTGTTTGTATGTGAGCGACGAGTGAGGAAGAAAGTATGCTGCGTTGCATGACTTGAGGCCAACCATTGTCTTGCTAAACACAATCTTCAAAAGTGAAAAAGTCCAAATAGAAAAAATAAAACAATATTCGAGACTCAAATAATTAAGAAAAATAGATCTAATGACTCAAATAATTGAGAAAAATAACCTTCGAGATCGCATCCTGGAGGGTGCCAAGAAGAAGAAGATAGAATATCAGAATTCCAAGAAAGGAAATTCTAGCCATGCTTTAATTGGCATCAACTCATGTCCTGATGCTTGGATCATAGATTCGAGAGCATCACATCACATGGATGCCAAAAAGGAAGTTTATTCTTCATTAGATGCATGAAAAGGTCCTCCTATTCTTATGGGGGAGAACTATCCATTCGAGGTCACCGACAAAGGAAGGATTGAACTCACCAACAAAAGCTTCGAGAATGTGTTGCATGTTCCCAAAATTTCTGTCAATCTTCTCTTCATCTATTAGATGACAAATTCTGGCACCAAAAAGAAAGTCATATTCACACCTAACACAGTGGACATCTATGACAATCAAACCAATTCCAGGGTTTCTACTGGTGAGGTAAATCATCAATCTAGATTGTATACATTTTCTGAATTTATTGAACCAAATTCACGTTTATTGCTTACCCATGCTGATGAAAGCAGTAGGATATGGCACGAAAGGTTCGAGCATTTAAATTTCATATATATACAACAACTTAGAAATCAAGTATTGGTTGATGGTCTACCAAACATCCATTTCTCAAAATGAATTTGTGAGGGATGTTTTCTTGGAAAATACCGTCAAGAGAAATTCGAAAAAGGAAAGACTCAGACAGCTTCCTCTCCTTTAGATCTGATCCATAGTGACCTCATGGTCCCTTTTCTGCATCCATCAATCAACAAAGCAAGGTACATGGTCATTTTTTTTGATGATTTCTCATGCTTTACATGGATTTTCTTTCTTAGGAAAAAATCAAAGGTCTTTCAACACCTCAAAGATTTCAAAGCTCTGGTTGAGACACAGTTAGGAAAAAAAATTAAAGTCCTCCAAAATGATAATGAGGGAGAGTATGTCAACCATGAGATCCACAATATTTTTCATGAGGTTGTGATTCAATTGCAGCACACAGTTCCCTATACTCCACAACAAAACATAGTAGTTGTTCAGAAAAACATATCTCTAAAATAGATGGCATCTTGCATGCTACATGAAAAGTCACTTCCACAGAGATTATGGGGTGAAGCACTTAATTATGCAACCTACATACAAAATATATCTCCCCATAGATTTTTCAAGGATAAGACCTCCTACAAGGCTTGGAGCAACCTCAAACCGAAAGTGACCCACTTTAATATTTTCAATTCATGTGCATGGGCCCCGATTCTCTCTGAAAAGAGGAAGGCACTTGATCCATAGAGCATAGAGTGTATTTTTGTTGGATACCCCGATGGTGTGAAGGGATAAAAAATTATTGATATTTCCTCATACCAACTTATCATTGAGCAAAGTGTCTAATTCAAGGAAAGTGTCTCACATGTAGCTTAGAAGCCGCATGCAGAAACCTTTATTCTTCCACCTGTTAGAGATGATGAGCATGCACATGTCGACTCTTCTTCAGACAAGAGTTCTGATTCATAGGATTCAGATGATCCAGATACAGATTCAATATAGTCATATGTAGATTCTGTGCATCCAGATGCAGATGCAGAGCCAGAGAAGAGGCCCAAGTGGGCCCAGACTACTCTTTAGGATGCAAGGGATCTTGTTGGTGATCCAACCGATACTAAGACGACTCACTCTGATTTCGAGGAGCCTTTTCTTGCACTCACTACCACTGAAACATTTCCACCTAGGCATATTTTCTTGGTTAAGTATTCAGATCCAGAGTCTTATGGTGAGTTTGTTGGAAATCCCTTTTGGGAATCTTCCATGCATGAGGAGTACAACTCTCTCCTCGAGAACCATACTTGGGATCTGGTTCCCCTTCCTTCTAGAAGGAAAATTGTCAGGTGCAAATGGGTCTACAGGACCAAGAGTGCAACAGATGGACATATTAGAAGATACAAAAACATGCTTGTTTCCAAAGGATTTTAGCAGGTGCATGGCATTGGCTATGATGAGACCTTTGCTCCAGTAGCGAAGACGGATTCCATACGTTTGACACTTTCCATTGCGGAAACCAAGGGATGGGAAGTCCATCAGATGGACGTGAAGAATGCATTTCTTCAAAGTAATCTCTCTGAGGACATCTATATGGATCAACCCCATGGATTTATGCAGGATTCATCTTTGGTATGTCGACTGAAGAAATATCCTTATGGCCTTATGTTGTGGGGTATTCTACCCTACAGACTAATAAGCTAGGGCTCTAAACTTATACGCAGATCATGACCCTTAAGATTTATCTTTTAACCTTCTACCCAAAATCTCAACCCCTTTTCTCAGGCAAACACGGGAAGAATCGACTCACCTTTTTAACGATGATTGAAGTAGATCCTTCGTTGAGCCTTCTAATTCCTTGCTGCTGCTGCCCCTTCCACAAAGCTTCCTGCAATCAAGGTAAGACTACACATGCATGCTACTGATCTACTAGAGGGTTAGAAATAACACATAAATCAAATAACATAGATGAGATTCATGAACTTGGG
>SNQJ01S0088175.1:0-21359 GCA_010110895.2 Picea sitchensis | reverse complement strand
TCATTACCCTTGGAGAAGGTTTCCTGCAATGGATTTAGTTACCAGAAGGATTGTGACATCATTCCATATTATTTTTTATTTGTGTGTGTGTGTTTGTGCAGCTACAATTGTAATAAATAGAGATATATGGGCTTAATATTGATGAAACTGTTAATACAACCATTAGTGATCCAAAAAGGATCCATAGAAGTCTAAGGATAACTCAGAATTCGTAGAAGCACCTCAGGAAGCTCAAAATGGCCTCAGCAGATAGAGAAAGGGAAAAAAATCAAATTTCTTAAAACTTCAAAAAATCAGCATCATCGTGAAGAGAGCGTTACAAGCTTTCCAACGGTGTAAACGACTCGTCAAATGGACTTACAGATCAAATTTGCGGTCAAAGTTTTGGTCAACCTAGCCCAGTCAGAAGGGATGAGTCAGCGTTTGTACTACTGACATCATCATTAGTATGGATAACGTCAACATCCATATAGCGTATGTGGCACATGCATAGGGTGACATGTGTCATGATGATGTGGAAGAACTAGAGGCTGCCATGTGTCACTCTTTTTTGGCATTTTCTGGTTAGTCCGTGGACCAATGGAAAAGTGCCATGTGGAAGTTCGTACAGCCATGTGGCATCTATATATCCACCCGACATGTGAGGTGGAAAGTTGACCAGGTAGAGATGACATCGAAATGACTAAGAATATTGATGACATGGGCCAATGAGTGGCCACCACGTGGCAACGGGAAAACGCCTAATGAGGGCCATAATCCAAAAATCCAATATATATATATATATTGTCTGCCAAATCTAGCGGCAGTTCCACCAGATTTGGTGGCATATCCCGTCGAGCAACTAACAATCCGCCATATTTGAACTTTGATCCCGCCAAAATATTAACCGGTACGCCAAAGTTAGTGGTACTTCCAAACTAGCGATGGACCCTTTGTTATAACAACAGTCCGCCAGAATTAAGCACCAAATTTGGTACCAGTTACAATGGAGGAGCCCAAAAGGGGAGGCTCATGGGTTTGACCCCATGACCTCCCCTAACAGTCAAGCCTTTAATAAACATCTGCCAACCAATGGGCCAGATGGACATATTGTTTAGTTTGCCTAGTTTTTAATTTAAAAACTGGATTTTTCCAGTGCATGGGGGAAGAAGCAGTGCACACGATGGTACGGTCAGGCATGACTTTCGAGGAAATTTTTTAATGAACTAATTGCAAGTTGCAGGAACGAAAACTAAGACGAAATTTCTCATGAGCTTGAAAGTGACAAACTCAGATCGAGGCGTGGAGACATTCATTTTTGGGTAATTCGACACCATGATTTCAGTGGTGTTGTTTTTTTTCTGATCTGAGCAAAGATTCAACAACTTAACTCCAGAATGAGGTATACTTATGTATTTTTCCAAAATCTTTTGCTGAGTTAATAAAAAGGCCTACCCATTTGAGAGAAGGACTCGGAGACGTAGTCCACCATGGACGAACTCCGTTATCAAGTTTTTGTGTTCATATCTCATGTTTATGCCTCTTTATCATTGATATTTCCTTCTTTATGGTGCATTTCAATTTATTCTGATTTAATACAATTATTTAATAAGTCACATTGATGAAAAGATCTTAGATCATGCTGGTATCAAAGCAGTCATCTTTGACTTGAATTGTTGAGTGTGAATTCTTACTAGGGTCAAGAATAAACAAGGTGAAGGAACACTTAAGACTTTCCACCCCAAAGTTGGTTGTGCATCCTGAAGGAAGAAAATGGATGAAGAGGACAAGTGTGATGAATAGGAGAAAAAATTTCACATGGTATTCTATCGCATGTTATATATGGTTGAGAAAATGTATGGAGATTACGAGAAGAGAATGGAAAAGAAAGGGAAGAAAAAGGAATCATCAATGGACAAAAATGCTTCAGTGAATCAAGGGGTTGGAGAAGACCCTCCTGAGCATCCATCTTCACCATCGCGTTCTAGCTCTTCTTCCTTTGATCATTCTCATCGTTCTAGCCATAAATATTCTTTTAAGAAACCATTATTAAAGATTGATGTAAAATTTGCTTTACCTATGTTTAATGGAGATGCTAATCCTGAAAAGATATATAATTGGATCCGAAAGGTTGAAGTATATTTTTGTGTTCAATAGATTGATGAAGAGGAAGTTAAAGTGCATTTGGCCTCTCTTTGGTTGGAAGGCACTACTCTCGTATGGTGGGAAAGAAAAATTTAGGACATAAGTAAGTGTGGTAATCTTCTTTCCTCATGGTCAAAATTTAAATCAATAATAAGGATGCAATTTTATCCATTGGGTTACTTCCATAAAGAAATGATGGAATGGAAAACTTTAAGACGATGTAAAGTTCAAACAGTACAAAGTTTCATAGAATAATTTAGGAAGAAAGATCTTGCATTGAACATTCCTTTATATTCTTATGAAACTTTGATGAAGTATATTGGAACACTTCATAGTTACATTTGTCATGCTTTACTATTGTTTAACCCCACCAGTCTTGACGAAGTTTGTGTGCAAGCCACTCACCTTGAGAACAGGGGAAAGCATGTTCAATAATATCCCATGAAGAAACCTTCCAAATTCCCACATAAGCAATTTAAAGGAAAGTTTCAAAGGAAGGACAAAAAGACCGCCACTTTAAAGAGGGAAGAAGGAAAGCCATGTTGCACTCACTGCAAGAATAATGGTCGCGATGATGAACATTGTTGGAAATTATATCCAAAGAAAAGACCAGAACAGTTCGGTGGAAAGGGGAAGACAAAGATCGTTGCTACAGTGCAACAAGATCTTGGTTTCGATTCAAGAGACGAGGAAAATATCACAGTGGTTGGAGTACAAGGTAAATATTCCATTCATGCTAGTTCAAATTCCAATAATGAATCTCGTGATGATGAAAGAAAGAGGAATGAATCATTTCACATAAGAGTTGTATCTAAGCACACTAAGATAGATACATTGTTTGATTTGGGTTCCCAAGTAAACTTGATATCTGAAGCACTTGCCAAAAAGATGGGTCTTGAAACTAAACCACATACAAATCCTTATCCTCTTGGTTGGGTATGTGATAAAGAAAAACTTAATGTCACCAAGAAGTGTAGGTTCATATTTTCTATTTCTTCAAAGTTGATTGATGAAGTGGATTTGGATGTTGTATCACTTGATATATGTGGCATAGTGCTAGAGAGTCCTTATCTTTATGATAGAAAAGTAGTCTTATTTCATGATAAGAACAAATATCACCTTACTAAAGGGGGGTTGGAATATATTGTTAGAGCCCACAAGATGAGGGTAAACACAACACTTGTTAGTGCAGGACAAATGAAGAGACTCTAAACACTAATAAGAGATATGTACTCATGGTCGTAAGGAAAAAAGATGTCGGAACATTTGATGCCTTCCAAGGATGTGATCCTTCTCATAAGAAATAATTAATTGATATTGTTTCTAAGTATGATGACATTTTTCAGGAACCAGACTGATTACCTCCTAAGAGAGAAATCCAACATGAAATACATATTCAACAATATTCTCCTCTTCCTAATGTGGGCATGTACATGATGTCAGTTGTAGAGATGACATAAATCAAAAAGCAGGTACAAGGCTTATTGGACCAAGGGGTCATCAGGCCTAGTTCATCTCCTTGTGGTTCTCCTATCGTTATGGTGCCAAAGAAGCATGGCACATGGAAAATGTGTGTCGATTACCGAGCCTTAAATAAAATCATGGTGAAAAATCGATACCCTATTCCTCGTATAGATGATTTACTTGATCAATGAAATAATGTTGTTTATTTCACTAAGTTGAATTTGCACAGTGGATACCATCAGGTCAGGGTTGCATAATAGGATTCATGGAAAACTGCCTTTAAAACCAAACATGGATTGTTTGAATGGTTAGTTATGTCATTTGGACTTTGTATTGCTCCGAAAACCTTCATGTGTGTGATGAATGATGTATTCAAGCCATTTCTAGATGACATTCTTATATTCAGTAGGACGCGGGATGAACATGTAAGGCATGCAAAGAAAGTATTGGATACTTTTCAAAGGGAAAATGTGTATGTAAAATTGTCCAAATGTGAATTTGGCAAGACTGCACTAGTGTAATTAGGTCATATTGTAGGAGGAGGACAATTGAAAATTGATCCTTCCAAAATTGATGTAATTGTAAATTGGCTTGAGCCCACAACTGTAACCAAAACATAGAGTTTCTTGGGTGCATTTCAATATTGGAGGAGATTCATAGAAAATTTCTCTTTCATTGCAGCTCCTTTGCATGCCTTAACCAGTGTGAAGAACATTTTTTAGTGGGGAGGAAAGCAACAAAAATCCTCTGACACTTTGAAGGAAAAGATCAGTACCGCTCCAGTATTAACACTGTCGAATCTTCAACAGCCTTCCGAGATCGAGACAGATGCCAACAGATACACCATGGGTGCAATATTGATGAAATATCATAATCCTATATGTTACCACTCTAAAATTTTTAACCAAGTTGTTGTTAACTATCCTACATATGATAAATATTTTTATGCATTAGTTCAAAGTGTAAAGAAATGGAAGAACTACTTGCTAGGGAAGGAAACAATCATACATACAAATCATCATCCCTTACAGTATCTCCAAGAACAAACCATGCTGCAACAATATCGGCATTACAGTTGGATGGGTTTTCTTCAACAATTTCATTTGGTAATCAAATACAAAAAAGGGTACAAGTAAAAAGGTAGTTGATATGATTTGTAGACCTCCTATTGTTGCTTCTATTATTTTGAAGAATGCTTCTTTATCTCATGATAGATATGTTGAACAATATGTTGTTGATGAATATTTTAAAGAGGTATTTGAGAAGATAACCCATGGTTCACAAGTAGAGAACTATTGTCTGCAAGGAAAACTATTCTACCATCTTGGAAAGCTATGTATTCCTACAGGTGAATGAGTCCATGTAATACGAGAAGCTCACACTTATCTTGTGTCTAGGAATTTTGGGGTAGGAAAAACTATGGCTCATCTGCAAAGGTTTTGTTTTTGGCCTCAAATGAAAGCAATTCTAACTAAATATGTAAAGGGGTGTGTGATGTGTTCTACTTGTAATCCCACTAATAGAAAATCGGGGCTATACTCACCACTTCCTGTTCCATCCCATCCATGGGAGAGTATCTCCATGGATTTTGTATTTTACCAATGTCTAAAAGGGGTCATGACTATTTGTATGTTGTAGTGGATAGGTTTAGAAAGATGTGTATCTTGATGCCATGTAAAAAGAAGATCATTGTTGAGCAGACTGCTAATCTCTTCTTTTGGTATGTTTGGGTTCACTTTGGGTTACCCACATCCAGAGTATCTCCATGGATTTTGTATTTTACCAATGTCTAATGACTATTTGTGGTTGTAGGATAGGTTTAAAAGATGTGTATCTTGATGCTATGTAAAAAGAAGATCATTGTTGAGCAGCATCGGCTAATCTCTTCTTTGGTATGTTTTAGTTCACTTTGCTACCTACATCTGTTATCCTGGATCTAGGATAATTGATTCTTTGAGATTCTTTGACAAACTTTGTGGAGAATGATGGAAACCGTTGAAAAGGAGCATTTATCGGATCCACGCATTCCATGAAAAGATAGAGGGTTCCAACCAAAAAATGGTACCTCTTCGGTATTACTATAAAAAGTATCCCAGGTTATGGGATGAAAATATACCCCATGTACAACATGCCTACAATTGAACCTTACATTCCTCCACTCAATTTCGCCATTTGAGACATGCTTTGGTGACATTTTCCTAAGGGTCCTTTGTGACTTGATAAAGGGAAAGATGTTGATTCCAATGAATAAAGAAACAAGAGAGGGCCCACAAGTTCATTTAAAGGATCTAGTAAGTACACCAAGCAGTCAAGGAACAATCAATTAGAGAAGAGTCAAGCATAATATAAATATCAACATGAAAACACAAGGTTGACTATCAAGCCTGTGCGTTGGAGACCAAGCATGGTAATCACATCGCCATGATAAATTGAAGGGTGAAGGAAAGAAACTCGCCTATCCGAGCATGGACCTTCATTTTGGAGAAAAGTTGTACCAATTCTTTTTGTCTGGATATTCTACCTTATATGCAGATCTAATCATTTGTAATGGTGGAAAACTTGAAATCTTTTTTGAGCCTCCCATGATCAAGTGGATCGTGAGGAAGTTTCGATACCTGAGTTGATGAGTTTCTCCAAGTACTTGGACGACGAAGGAAGATATCATCCTAGATAGAAGGGATGAGGATCTCCATAGTGATGTTGATTATCTCTATGTGATTAAAGGGCACACATCATCCAAGAAAATCAAAGCGGATCGAGAAGGACAAGGTGACGTAACTCTTCCTTCACTTTATATGTTGATCTAAAATGGTAAGAAGACTTGAAAACTTGAATAATTACTGCAAGTAAAATGTTATGTGTTTAAAGAAAAGGGATCACTGCATCATAAATTAGATTACTTATGCAAAATACACTTAGACAACAAAGATGCAACACGATTGAACATAAACACATGTGCACAAGAATTGATAAAGGAGTTCACCCTCTTCTCATTACGTCTCCTGGTCCAGCTTCTAATGGCTCATTATTATTAATTGTTCAAAATTCTCAAAACATGTCTTACAATTCTCAAACCGACAAACCGACTGCCCCAATGGATTCCCAAATCAAACCCCCGTCTGCCTTTCTCGACACCTCATCGGTACGAAGAAGTTAGGCCTCCTCCATTTGTCTCCTTCAAGCTTGTTGTCTCGGTTCTACACCAGACCCCTCTTGAGAAAACCTCGGCTCACACGCCATTTAAGAGAATAAATCGAAGTAATCGCTTAATCGCCAACGATGCAAAACCCTAAGGATCTATTATACAATGTACCTAACCCATTTCTAAGACCAAGCAATACGGCTTATTAGAACCCGGCTAGGCAAATGAGCGGTTAAACCCACCATAACCGCTTGGAACCGCTGCGATGTTAAAGACATTGCCAAAACCCAACGTTGGCGTTTCAACCGCTTATTATATTAATCTGGTGATATATATATATATATATATACATGTGAAAACAATACAATACAAACTTTGGTATTGGTATATTTGTTGGCCTTACGCATATGGTCAAGCATATCGCTTCATATAATCCACGGGGCCAAGGCTTCCCATTGGACTTCTTCATTCACATATTGCAATGACTTTATAAAAATTGCGTTGGGTTATATATTAATTCACAAGTTATGGGCGCATTGGTTGGACGGTTATACAAAAGCGTTTATATAGGGAAAACCTTGTCAAACCGCTAATTCTAATATATTTCTTCATATAGTACATGAACCAAACAATGGGGACACGTATGCCTAGCGGATTTTGCCACGTTCTTATTACCTCCAACCTACACGTGCTGCCAAACTTTCTATCTTCACCATCCAGAAACTAAAACAATCGCTTACTGCCACCATCAGACAAATAAGTAAGGGTTCTGCCAGCATCGGCCATCAGACGGATCATTTGAGCAGGTACAATGGAGCATCCAAAAATTTTGGTTCGCTTTCCTTTGGCGAATGACGGTGGATATCTTATCATACTTTACCCTTCGCTTTGACAAAGTAAATATACCACCCTAATCAGGAAGACGAGACGGATGTACTGGAATCGTTGCCAGACCTCTGTGCACTTTGAAAATTGAGCAAAATTCTGACCCCCTCATCACACCTCCGCATTTGGAAGCTTTGGACCTCCAAAAGACTATCTCGGCCTATGTGAAGATGAGGGTAAACTTACCTCACCCTTCCAACCTCAAACCACTTGTTCTTGCTTGGATTCATCCCTTTAAAACCAACTCGCACATCTACATTTCTCGCTCAAGTTCATCCTCCGCTGGGTATGGTGTCTTCCTGTAGTTTTGTTAGATACTCTTGAGAAAATCATCTATGGAAGGAATCAACATTCTTCCTGATCATCAATTCAACGGAGGCTCATACAACTTAAAAATATCAACATTAACAACCGCATACACCGTGATATATGGAGGCAAATCTAAACGAAAAGCACTATTACCAATCTTGTCGCATAATTTTGAAGGGACTATATCTAATTGGTTTCAACTTTTTACCTTCCTTTAAGCCTCTCCACCATAAAGCCACACTTCATCACCAATCTCTGAAATGTGATCAACATGATGCTTTTCAAGTCTGGTCTTGTACTTGGCCTCACTCTTTTCCAACTACTCTTGCAACACTTGATTTATCGACTGAATTTTTTCAATGAAATTCTCTCCTCGGCCTGATCAATATATTCTATCAACAAATAATATTCTTCTGTAAAGATGAAATCTAAAGGCGACTTGTGAAAATAGCTAAAACATGCCTCAAATGCATATGTTTGAGTCAAGAGTGTTTAGCTCGATTGTAGCATGCTGAATGTAGTGAAAATGTTCATCCCAAATCTTAGAATGTTTTACTGCAATAAGAACGGTTAGTGATGTACTAATTGTATGATTCACTCCACTGCCTGTAATTATCCGTCTGTGGATGAAAAGGTGTGCTCTTTTTCAACCTTGTTTCCATGAGTGCCCACAAACTCACTCAAAAACCTCCCAACAAATCGAGAATCCTTTATCGTAAATGATAATTTGGCAAAATCTCAAATGTAACTCCAACATTTTTGAAAGAACAATCCATGCCGTTTGTTCTCATCAGCACTGCTTTTAGTAAGGCAACAAAATACAATATCCACTAAAATGATCAACTACAACATAAAGATAATTATGTCCTTCTACATAGGTAAACCACCAACAAAACTCTATGGAAATACTTTCTCCTGCTCTAGAAGGAACTGAAGTGGAGTGTACAAACCCAAAATTCGATTACTAGGTTTACTTGTAACACAAAACGAACATCCCCAAACATATCAAAAAACACTTTCATTCATCTTAGGTCAAGAGTGTATCTTTGCAATTTGCCAATCGCTTCCTGCTACACCAAAATGACCAGCCACAAGAGAAGAATGTGCTTCTCTTATGATAATCTTTTTCCCTCGTGGAATACACAACTTGCCAAGATACAAGAGATTATTATGCAAATGATAATCCAATTTTTCAACATGCTTAGAGTGGCACAAACTTTCATACACATCCTTAAAGTCAACATCTAAATCATACCGTTCCATTATGTCTCTCATGCATTACAGGACTCTACTTAAGAATAACTGGAGCACTAACAATAGGCCTTGAAAGATATCAACGACTTTGTTAAAATGCCCTTCACCTGGAGCAACTAAAATGAAACTGTTGAAGCAAAACCCATCCATCCAAGTGCCTAGCTTGTTGTAGCTTTGACTGCGATTGTAAATATTGCAAGGTTGATCTCAGGTAGAATAATGGTTTCTTTTCCCAACAAATAATGCTTCTACTTCTTAACACTTTGAACCAATGATATAATTCTTATCATAAGTAGGATAGTTAATCACTTACTCATTAAACGTCTCTAATGAAAACAAATTGGCTTACAATACTATAGCAAAACTGCTCCCATCGAGATACCATTTCAGATCCTATGGGATTTCAAAAGGTTGTCTAAATTTGGAAGTGCAAGATCCTACTTAACTCCATCTTTCTTTCAAAGTATCAAAATATTGTTGTTTCTTGCCTCCCCATAGGAAAACTTACTTGACACTTGTCAAGTAAGTTTTTCAATGGAAGAAAAGTTAGCAAAAAAAATTCTCCAATATTGGGCTTCTCCAAAAAAAACTTCTTACCTATGTCACACTGCTGGGTCTGGACCATTCCAAAAATAACTTTAACTTTTTAAGGATCAATCTTTAATTCAATTTCCACCAACAATATGACCTAAGTAGATAAGTGAATTTTTACCAAATTCACATTTGGACAACTTCTAAAACAACTGTTCCTTCCTCAAAAAATCCAAAACTTATTTCACATGCACAATATGCTCTTCACAAGATTTAATGAAAATCAAAATATCATCTATAGATACAACAAAATCATCCGTAGGCTCCTATGACATCATTCATAACTGCATGAAAGTAGGCAGTACTGGTAAAGTCCAAAAGGCATTACCATCCATTCAAACAAACCTTTCTTAGTCTTTAAAAGTTGTCTTCCATGTGTCGCTTCCCTCAAATAACCCGGATCCCCATGATAACCACTCCTTAAATCTAGTTTAGTGAAATATATTGCATCTTTAATTGATCAAGTAAATCATCAATTTGTAGAAGAGGATAACAATTTTGAATCATATTTTGTTCAAAGCCCTGAATCATTATACATTCGGGCCATGCTCCATCCTTCTTGAACCAACACAATTGAGATCCACATGATAAGAACTTGGCACAATTACCTTTGTCTAACAACTCCTGAATTGTTTTTTAATCTCAACATTTGCTAACCGACAATCTATACATACCAATATTTTGGAAGTGACAATCTTATTGTAACTGAATTTCATGTTGATTCCTCTTTTCTCGAGGCAACCCCTTATGTTCTTTAAACATGCCATCATATATTGATTAACAACTTCAAAATTGATTTTAGCTTAGTATCACAACCTTGCAGCTTCTGCTTCAACATCATTTTGTAGGTTTGATCATTAAGATAACAAAAATTTTACTTGCATTAACTAACCTCTCTATTCTGTCTGTGATTTTATGATTGATAAATTCATCTCTTAGTGTGAGCTCGACTACATACTTCAACCCCATCTTTAAACAAATAATACTTATTCTTCCTGACGATAGAAAATGGACTTCCTATCACAGTCAGGACTTCCCAAACAATGCCACATATATCCAACTAATCACATCCAAATTCACTTCATCAACAAATTGGTAGTTATAGCTAATCTAAGTTTACACTGCTACTTGTGACTTAGCATTACTCACATATCCAACCAAGAGGTAGCTATTTAGATGTGTAAGGATCATCAACTTCTAATTTTCTTAATGCCTCTCAAATAATATTTTCTTGTGACCTCTAACTCAAACAACGGTATTCGTCTTTGTATGTTTTGAAATGACCCTTATATGGAAAATTTCAATTCTCATTTTCTTGTTGAGTTACATCGACATTAGTATTACTTGAAGAGCTAGTACTAAGAACATACTCATCTTTGTAACCCATGGTCACATCTTCGCCTCATCACTTAATCCGAACTCCAAATTGTAAAATACCGCATAGCCTTCGACTTCCCTTGTTGTTTCCCAAACTTCTGTTCAAAGGAGAAGCTTCCAGTCAAAGGGTCTTCATCATGGCTATCCTTCTTGAATAAGCTATATATGTGAACTTTTCTCCTTCCTTTTCACAGCAGCATTCTTTCTGCCACTGCCCTTGAATTTCTTATTTCCCTTTTCTCCATGGTTGAATTTCTTCTTGAAGTCCTCATGAGTATCGTTCCTTCCGTTTTCTTCCAAATGAGTAGCCTGTACGCATACTTCATCTAGATTCGTGGATTAAACATATATAGCATTGCTCAAATAACTATGAAAAGCACCAATATATTTAAGCAATGTTTCCCTGTACACAACTAACTCCAAAACCAAAGTTTCCTAAACTCCTGAAACTTTGTACATTCTGCCTTTTGCTTGTCTAAAATTCGCCATTCCATGGTTGCCTTTTGTTCATATACGCTAATGGATAAAATTGTTTTTTAATCGCTATTATGAATTCCAAGAAAGAAAAAAAATTCCATCTTTTTCATTTCCTCCCGTGTCTTTAGATTCCCACCAAATAAGTGTTGGAAGCCATCCAATCTTAATGAAGAATCACCTTGGTTTCATCATCTTGAATCTTTTGTATCTAGAATAGACTTCAATTTTGACGTACCCAATTATCTAACTATTCACATTAACTTCTCCATTATAAAGTGCAACTCAAATTTTATATCAAGCTTAATGAAGGAATTCTATGGAAGGAGTTTTACCATGCCCATCGGGAAGATGTTTCAATCAGTAGAAGGCAAGAAGAAGAAGATGAAGATGATGGAGGAGGGAGAGGGTGGTGGAGAAGCACCATTCCCTCCATCTCCCACCGAGTCTTGTCACCACCTCCCCATTGACAAGTTGAGCCTTCACCTTTGCACATCATGTTCCATCTCACTCATGACCTTCATCATATCTCCAACTGTATGATAGTCTCACCAAGTCTCTTTCTTCATTCTGAACATGTTCACAGTCCGCATGAGCCATGCTGGTGAATGTCTCTCTCGCACCCCAAGGAATGAAACCGCCTCCTGCCGATAAGAACTTGGGTCTACAAGTTGACTCTCCTTGTGAGTTTCAACCTTGTGAGATCGTAAAACAAAACTTGCAAACAATTAAGTCTTCAAAACCAATGCAATTGGAGTACCAACTTGATCTAAAATGAAGAAGACTTGAAAACTTAAAAATTATTATAGTAAAATGTGTTATGTGTTTAAAGCAACATGATCACTTTGCAAAATACATAAATTAAGGATTACTTTATGTAAAATACACATAGACAAAGCAGTGATAAAACATTGAACATAAAACATGTGTAATAACAATTGATAAAGGAGTTCACCCCTCTTCTCTGCTACATCTCCTATCGTCCAGCTTCCAATGATCATTATTATTAATTGCTCAAAAATGCTCAAAACATGTCTTTACAATGCTCAAACTGACAAAAAAACTGCTCCAATGGCTTCCCAAGATCCCAAAACCCCTTTCTCGTGTTTCTACACTCTGGCTTCTAAAGATGAAGAAGTTAGGCTCTCCTCCCGAAGTCTCCCTCCTTCAAGCTTGTTGTCTCGGCATCCCACTCAAGACCCTCCTGAGCAACCTGCTCACACGCCATTTAAGCGAAAACCCAAAGATCTACAAACGACGCTGACCAAGTGAAACCGTAGGGACTGCTATGGGCCACAACTCTAACCACTTCTAAGACTCGGGCACATGTATGATAGAACCTATTCAGGCAAAATGTGAGTGGGAGTTAGTCCACCATAACCGCTGGAACTCTCGCTTGTTAAACCATTGAGTTAAAACCCACTGTTATGTTTCAACCCGCCATTAGTTAACCAGATATATATATATATATGTGAAAACAATACAATACAAACTTTGGTATATATTCCACGCCATTTGTTGGGCCTTACGACATATGGTCACATATCAAGCTTATATTCATGGGTTCTGGTTAGCTACCCTACTTTCTAATTCCCGCCTATATCTACATATTGCAGAACGACTTTTATAACAAAATGCATTTCGTATTATATATTAAGCTTCAAGTTATGGGTTTATTGGTCAGACGGTTAAATAAAGGTTTATATGTGGGGGGTCTCGGTCAACTCCTTCGTGGACTCCTATTACATTTTATATAGCACATGAACTAAACAATGGGGACACGTGATGTTTCATGGATTGAGCCACGCGGTTCTTATTATTCGCTTCCAACCTGACACGGTTTCAACTTTCTATTCTCCATCCGCCAAGAATCAAAGAAAAAATATTCCACGCCACCACCAGACGCTCAGACGCCCCCAAGACGTCATTGCATCTGGACCACGACAGGTGTACGATACGTAATTTTGCCTGCTTTCCTTGGTAGAACAGATTACCATATCTTCTCGACACGGACTCCATTTGAGGAAGTAAATATATTGTTGGAATCAAGAAGACGAGACAAACGTAATGGAACTATCTCGCCGCATTCCGGTAACTTTGAAAATTGAGCAAAATTTGATCCCCCCATCACAATTTCCATTGGAAATCTTTGGACCTCCAAAAGACTATTATTAGTCTCGCCTCATGGAAGATGAGGGTATAGTTCCTCTACTCAACCTCAATCCACTCTGGTCTTGCTTGATTTGTTGTCCCTTTAAGACCAACTCGCAAATACTCCACATTTCATTCGTCTGCATCCTCCTGCCAAGTATGGTGTCTTCATGCAGTTCTATTAGATATTCTCGAGAAAATCATTTATAGAAGGAATCTGAATATGATCTTCTTGATCATCAATCAATGGAGTATCATACAACTTCAAATTCTCAAAATTAACAACCGCATACATCCGCATATATGGAGGCAAATCTAAACTTAAAGCATTGTTACCAATCTTGGTTTCCATAATTTTGAAGGGACCATATCAATTGGTTTCAACTTTTACCTTCCTTTAAGCCTCTCAGTGGGATGTAAAGCCACACTTCATCACCAACTTCGTAACATTGATCAACACGATGCTTTTCACGTCTCGCTTTGTACTTGGCTCCCACTTCTTTCCAACTCCATTTTGCACCACCCCATGTATCGAATCGAATTTGTTCAATGAACTTCTGTTCCCTATCAATACTATAATATTGCCCATCAATGCAAATATCTCTTCCTAAAGATGAAATCTTAAAGGCGACTTAAAAATATCCAAAACATGTTCATAAAATGGCTAATGCTTGAGCTCAAGAGTGCCTAATGGGATTGCAATGCAGATGCCTAATCAGAGGTGCAAAATGTTCATCCTTAAAGCTTAGGATGCTTACCTAATAAGCACCTGGCAGAAGATGTACCAATCGTAAGATTCACCACCTCACCGGTTCATCCGCCCTGCAGGGATGTAAAAAGTTGTGCTCTTTTCAACTGGTGTCCATGAGCCCACAAATCCCTAATTCAAAACTTCCAATAAATCGATAATCTTGATTAGAAATAATGGACTTGGGTAAACTAAAATGCACCCAAACATTTTGAAACAATAACTCCATTTGTTCATTGTTAATTTAGTACATGGTATCAAAATACACATCTTACTAAAAACTATCAACCACAACATAAAGATTATTTCATATGACCCTTTCTATTACAGGTAAACCACCAACAAAATCCATGGAAATATCATGCTCAGGTTGAACTGGAAGTGGAGGATACAAACCCAACTTTCAATTACTTATGGTTTACTTGTAGCACACAACGAATATCCCCAACATATCGAAACACTTTCATTCATCTTAGGCCAGATATCTCTTATGCAAATTTTCCATCGCTCCATTTACAATCTAAAGTGACCAAGAATAAGAGAAGAATGCGCTTATTTTATGATGTTGATTCTTTCTCCCCATGGAATACACAACTTGCAAAGATGATACAAAATATTATGTATAAAGATAATCCACCTCTTCAACATGGTTAGAGTGGCACAAAGTTTCATACACTTCCCTTAAAGTCAAAGATCTGAAAAGCATATTGTTCCACATAACCTCTATGAATATAGGATTCCTCACAGAATAACTCAAGGACTAACAATAGGCCTGGATAAATATATCAAATTTAATTTTTATAAATTCCTTTCTTATACTCGACAACCAAGTGGAATTGTTGAAGAAACCCCATCCATATGAAGTCAGCTTGTTGTAGCTTTGACTATGATTGTAAATATTGCAAAGGTTGATGATCCAAGGTGAATAATGGTTTCGCTTCCAACAAATAATTCTTCCATTTCTTAACACTTTGAACCAATGCATATAATTCTTATCATAAGTAGGATAGTTAATCACGGGCACCATTAAAATCGCCTCTTTAATGAAAACAAATTGGTTTACCTACATCATAAACTGCTTCCCATCGTGATAATTATTATCAGATCTGCCTCGATTTCAAAAGGTTGTCTAAATTTCAAGGTAAGAACTTACCGAACTGATCTTTTTTCTTTCAAAGTATCATAAGCCTTCTGTTTCTTGCCTCCACATTGGAAACCTTGCTTGATACTTATCACAACATGTAATGGAGCTACAATGTACAAAAAGTTAGTACAACTTTCTTAGTATTGCCATTGCTCCCAAAAACTTCTTACCTCTCACACATTGCTTGGTCCGGACCATTCCAAAATAACTTTAACTTTTGAAAGATCAATCTTTAATTCACCTCCACCAACACATCTTGGTAGATAAACAAAGTTTTACCAAATTCATTTGACAACTTCTTAAAATAACTGTTTTCCTCAAACATCCAAAAAATCACATGTTCAATATGCTCTTCACGAGATTTATAGAAAATCAAAATATCATCTGTAAGTGACAATAAACAAAACTAACTTAAAAGGCCCCAAGACATCATTCATAACTCACAAGAAAGTAGCAGGTGCATTGAAAAGTCCAAAGGCATTACCATCCATTCAAACAAACCTTTCTTAGTCTTCAAAGTTGTCTTCCATGTCACAATCCCTGGACCGATGATAAACACTCCTTAAATCTAACTTAGTGAAATATATCGCATCTTTAATTGATCAAGTAAATCATCAATTGCGGAAGAGGATAACTACTTTAACTCATATTTTGTTCAAAGCCCCAAAGTCAATACACAACCTCATGTTCCATCCTTCTTTTTGAACAAATAATACTGAGATCCACATGGCTAAACTCAATAATTACCCCTTGTCTAACAACCTCAATTTGTTTTTAATTCAAAGATTTTCCATAACTCCATAATCTATATACATACCAATATTTGGAAGTGGACAATCTTGTTGTAATCAATTTCATGTTGGATTCTCTTTCTTGCAGGCAAACCCCTTCTTAGGTTCTTTAAACATGCCATCATACTAATTAACAACTTCAAAAAAATTTGATTTTAACTGAGTATCACAACCTTGAAAAGCTTTGTTCTCAACATCATTTTAGGTTTGATACACAGAGAACAAAATTTTACTTGCATTAACTAAACTCTTCATTCTATTTTCCCTCGTGATTATGATTGATAAATTCATCTCTTCTTAGTGTGAGCTCTCACAACATACCCAACCCCATCTTTAAACAATGATACTTTTTCTCCTGACGATAGAAAATGGCCTTCCTATCACACAAGTATGGACTTCCCAAAACAATACAACATATATCCAACTAATCACATCCAACTCTACTTCATCAACAAAACACCATTATAGCCAACCTGTTTTCAGGCACTCCCGGTTACTTGTAATCTGGGCATGCATTCATGTCCAACCAAGAGGGTATGGTTGGATATTTTAACTTGTTTCCAAAATCCTCTGGGGTTTCTAAATTTCCTGGAATAAGATTTGCTTAGACCTGGACTTAAACAACGCATTCATTCCTTGGTATGTCTCAGAAACAACCCTTATATGAAAGTTCAATTCTTGTTTTCTCGTTGAGTTACACTGACATTAGCATTACTTGAAGAGATAGTACTAGAAACATAATTATTACCTTGACAACCCATCATTGTGATCTTCGTCTCATCAACAGAATCCGAACCCAAATCTTGAAGAACAATGAATACCTTCAATTTCTTTGTTGCTGCCAAATTTTGGTTCTTTCTGTGATGAAGCTCTAAATGTTGGTTTTCATCATGGCCTTCTTTTGAATAGTGCTTACATGTGAACTTTTCTCCTTCCTTTCTCTTCTCTCTTCTTCTCTTCCATTTTTTTTTCCCTTGAACTTCTTTTTTCCCTTGTATCCATGGTTGAATGTATTCTTGTTAACCTCATGAGTGTCATTCCTTTCCCTTGATTCCAAATGAGTAGCTTGAACAAAAACTTCATCAAGGTTAGTGGGATTTAACAAAAGAAGAGTATGACGAATTTAACTATGCAAAGCACCAATATATTTGAGCAACGTTTCCTGTGAAGACAAATCAACCCCAAAAACCAAAGCTCTTCTCCCAAACTCCTGAGTAAAACTTCTCTATCTCTCATTCTTTACTCTTGTCTAAAATTCCCATCTGCATGGTTGCTCTCTTTATTTTATATACGCCAATCGACAAAATTGTTTTTAATTTCATTATGAAATCATTCCAAGAGCAAAAATTCTTCATTCTTTTCATTTTCTCCTGTCTTTAGATTCCACCAACAAGTAAAGGAAACGATCCAATCTTAACAGCTAACTCAATTTTAATTATCATGTTGGCACCCTTTGTATTCTAGAATAGATTTCAATTTGATGTATCCAGTTATGTAACTTTTCAGCGTTAACTTCCATTATAAAGTGGCAACCTCAAATTTTATATCAAGCTTTAATGAAAGGAATTTAAGGAGTTTTACCTATGCCTGAAGATATTTCAATCAGTGAAGAAGAAGTGGCAGATGAAGATGATGGAGGAGGAGAGTGTGGTAAAGGCACCATTCCTCCATCTCTACCTCGGAGTCTTGTCAATCACTTCCTTTATGCATTGAAGGGTTGGATCCTTTCACCTCGTGGACATCATGTTCCGCTCTATCATGACCTTCTATCATATCTCTAATTGTATGATAGTCCGGCTCAAGTCTTTCTTCATCCGGAACACGTTCATTGTCTTCTGCATGAGCCATGCTTGGTGAATGTCTCTCCTAACTCATGTGAATGAAACTGCTTCCTCCTTTTCTGATAAGAACTTGGCTCCACAAGTTGACCTTCTCCTTGTGAGTTTCAACCCAGGAGTATCATAAACAAAACTTGAAATAACTGGCCTTCAAACCAAGTTCTCGATAACAACTTGATCTAAAACATGAAGAAGACTTGAAAACTTTGAATAATTAGTTGCAAGTAAAATGTTATGTGTCAGCCAATAGGATCAATTTGTAACACATAAATTAAGGATTACTTATGCAAAATACACTTAGATGCTAAAGATAAATATTGAACATAAACACATGTGCACAATAATTGATAAAGGAGTTCACCCTCTTCTAGGCTACATCTCCGGTCCAAATTTCTAATGGATCATTGTTATTAATTGCTCAAAAATGCTCAAAACATGTCTTACAATGCTCAAACCTGACAACCGAAAGGCTCCAATGGCTCCTAACGCCCTAAAACTCCTATCTAGGGCTCTCTTTTTTGGCACTCTCAACCAAATAAAATGAAGAAGTAGCCTGCCCCTCTTCAAGCTTGGATGTTCTGTTCTGCCACCCGCGACTCCCTCCTTGAGCAAACTCGCTCACACGCCTATTTTGCTTAAAACCCAAAGACTAGGCAAGAATCCGCACTAACGGTAAACCAGATTGTTAAGTGTGCTACCTCCTAACCTGCCTTCTTGCAAGACTGGGCACATGGCGATAGAACTTTGGCTAGGCAAATGAGGGAGTCCCGGCCATAACTGGAACTCAAGGTTAAGCCATTGGTTAAAACCCATGGGTTATGTTTCAACCCGCTTATTATAAATCTAAAGATATATATATATATATATGAAAACAATACAATACAAACTTTGCACCCACCATTCGCTAGCTCAATGGTTACGGTCACATATCGCTTCATAACTACGGTTTGGGGCTGCTTCACTCCCACCCACCACATATTGCAATGACTACAAACAAAACAAGCTAATATATTAAGTCACAAGTTATGGGCACATTGGTCTAATTATGCTGGTTTATATGGGAGGTCCCGGCTCAACCCCCGCCAATTCCTACCACATCTATAGCAATACAACCAAACAATGGGGACATCATACGGATTGGTTTCCTTATTATCTCAGCCTTAACCGACACGTGCGGTCAACTTTCTATTCATCTAGCAACCAACAACACCTACTACTACCCCAGACGGCCAGACACGGCCCGCCATCGCCAACGTATCGACTGCACGTGGACAGTACAACAATATCCAAAATTTCACTGCTTTTCCTCAAGGAATGATCACATATCTTCGACACAAGACCGCTGAGAAAGTAAATATACCAATCGAATCGAAGACAAGACAACGCACCGGCACTTTTTTCGTCGCATTCCGAGCACTGAAAATTGAGCAAAATCTGATCCCCTGATCATATGTTGATTGATGAAATCCTTTGGTGTCCAAAATCTCTTAGTGGGAAGGTATGATCCAAAAGGATCCATATAAAGCCCGTGATAACCTGCACTTTTCAAGCACCTCAGAAGCTGGTAGAATGGCATTTCAAGGAGAGAGAAAGGCACCAAAGTCCTTAAAACTAAAAAATTGGTATCATCAATGAAGAGTGTGTCACAATCTTTCTAATGACGTAAACGACTCATCAAACAAAATTACATGGATCAAAATATATTCAATGCATCAAAGTTTCTATCAACCCAGCCCAATCAACAACAAGGGATCGCTTAGCATCTACATTGTTGATGTCAACATTAGTACCATTAATGCCAAAATCCAGCATTGCATGTGGAACACATAAAGGAGCATTACGTCATGATGACATTATATGATGACGTGAAACAAGGTCAGCAAAATACCCATTTTTGGTATTTTTCCGTCAGTATGTGGAAAAATGGAAAAGTGCCATGTGGTAGTCTATACAACCATGTGGAAGACCGTAAAACCAATCTCAGAGGGTGATGAAATATGACCGTGCATAGACAGACGTAGACTCCAGAAGATTGATGACATACACAGCCACCATGTGGCCCAAATACTATTGCTCTCACGTAGAAGGGAAATGCCCAACTGAAAAGCACTGAATCAATATATAGAGGTATATATATATATATATATATATATATATATATATATATATATATATATATATATATATATATAGTGATTTGCCTACCAAATCGGTGGCTGGGCTCCCACCAAATTTGAGGCATATCTCGCAATGTGGCTCTAGTCATTGATGACATAATGAGTGGCCACCATGGGCTCTGGCCAAGTGGGATACATGTGAAGGGAAAACTTCCAATGAGGGCCGATCCTGGTAATCATGTATGCTGTAATTAATGCATATTGCACTGTGATGGTGGCATATCCTGTCGAGCAACCAACAATCTTCCATATTTGAACTTTAATCCCACCAAAATTTTAACCGGTATGCCAAAGTTAGTGGTACCTCCAAACTAGCGGCAGACCCTTTTTTATAACAACAATCCACCAGAATTAAGTACCAAATTGCAGTGCTAGAACATAGGAGACCAAAAGGGGAGGCCCGTGGGTTTGACCCAAAGACCTCCCCCAATAGTCAAGCCTTTAATAAACATCCACCAACCAATGGGCCAAACAACCATATTGTTTAATTCGCCCAGTTTTTAATTTAAAAACTGATTTTTTCCCATGCATGAGGGAAGAAGCAGGTCGCGCGACAGTACGATTGGACATGACTTTTGAGGAATTTTTTTAATGAATTAATTGCAGGTTGAAGGCATGGAAATTGAGACGAAATTTCTTATGGGCCTAAAAGTGCCAGACTCGGATCAAGGCGTGGAAACAATCATTTTTGGGTAATTTGACGCCACGATTTTAGTGGTGCTATTTGTTTTCTGATTTGAGAAAAGATTCTACAACTTAAATCCAAAATGAGTTATACTTATTTATTTTGCCAAATTATTTTGCCGAGTTAATAAAAAGGCCTACCCATTTGAGATAAGGACCCGAAGACGTAGTCCACTAGGGACGAACTCCGTTATCAAGTTTTTTTT